>CM060950.1:338671499-338827423 GCA_030765055.1 Mantis religiosa
GACTGTCCTGGGTTTCCACTAATTTGTAGAATACTGCCTTCTCCCATTGCTATAACCTGTAACTTTCTTCTATAATCCTTTGCGCTTCAGTCATGTCTTTGGGAAATAACACTGATCTGCACGTTTTGTTGTCACGGAAATCTTGACACACAACACTTCCTACATCACTGTGTATCACTAAGTCACTTCCCAGGACATCATCACTTACTCATAACTTGGATACTTCATCACCACATGTAATATCAGCTGTAGCATCATCCTTCTTGGAGTCTCCTGATACCTGACTCTGCATTCCTTGAGCTCCAACCATTGATCTGGCTGCTGTCTGGATCTCATCCTATTGCATATCAGTTTTTCTCTGTTCGTCTCTTCTGACATGGATACTACAACACTCATTGTTTACGAAAACATTAAGCCCTTTAAATATGCCTTCTTCCCTTCATCCCTGGCTTCCTTCATTTTTATTAATAAGGATTTCTTATCTCTCTGTTCTTCCTCTCTCTAATCCCTTTCTATGTAAATTCATGATCCTTTTAACTTCTTTGTACTACTTATTATCCTCCATTTCATCTTCTGTGATGAATTGGAAGAATTGGTTGTTTGCCTCTTCCTTTTTTCCATAATCTCTGTCTCCACAATCTCCCATCCTTGCAGTGGTATTTCCAGCTTTCTTTCTAAAATTAGTGCCATGATCTCGTACAGCCTCCTATTTAGATTTTCTTTTACTCCAAATATAATGAGGTTCAGTTTACGTTGTCCATTTTCACAGTTCTTCTTTATCTTTTCTAGCATTCTTATGTATTTGGCAAATTTTTGTCCGATGTCTTCCTTCAATTCTTTAATTGTTCTTCTCAGTTGTACAGTATTTGAGTCTAGTTTAGCTCCCATTTCTATCCCCAGCTTTACATCTGCTAAATCCTTCATCATTGCTTTTAGCATATCTGCAATTTGGTTCAAGTCCACTGGTCCTGGGTTCAGTTCCATTCTGCCTATTATTAGCAAGACTGCTAATACAAATGCTATCCATGGTTGAAATGGTATCTTAAATCCTTCTTTATACTGGTTCTTAATTTTCTTTCCTCCGAATGTTCTGATTCTTCTCCTGTACAACTGCAAATCACCACTCATGTTCTATTCCTCCGCTCTCTTCATTTTTGTGCCCTCTCAACACGACATTCTCGTTCGGGCTAGCGGCTGACCACTTTACTTGCTAAAAATGACATCAGAAACATGAGCTCCATTTTTGTGTTTACATTCTAATAACCTGTTCTGAAAAGTCTGGAATGCTCGCTGTAGCATGTCTCAAGGAATGGCTGTGATTTCATCTTCAATCTGCTGTTGTACTTGAAGAGTTGCAGGACGTGAGCGGTACACTTCACTTTTAAGATGTCCCTACAGGAAGAAGTCGCAAAACATTGTGATCATGTGACCTTGCAGGCCATGGCATGTCATTACTATGAGAAATAATGAACCTTCCAAACAACTGGTGAACAGTTTCTATTGATTGTTGAGCAGTATGTGACATGGCTCCGTCCTATTGAAACCACATGTTTTCAATGTTCAGAGCATGCAGTCTCAGAGTACAGAATGTTTCAAGCATATTAACATACCGAGCAGTTGTTACTGTTGTTGCCACTCCATCCTCACTTTCAAAAACTTAAGGCCCAATGATGCCATGACATGAAACAGCACACCATGCTGTAACCTTGGCGTTATGCTATGGCCTGACCTCAGTAAGGAAAATTCTGTTTGCTTATGTACCCATTAAGGTGGAAGTGGGTCTCATCCGACATTCATATGTTGGTAGAGAAATGGACATGCTTGTTGACTTTAGCCAGTACCAATTTGCAAAACTCCTTATGCGCCACATGGTCATGTGGATGTAATCCCTGCACAATCTATAATTTGTAGGGGTAGAACTGAAATTCGTGCAGCAGTCTACACGCTTCGTCATCCAATCCCTAGCACAGATGCATGTTGAGGAACAGAGCAGCAAGGACTCCTCTCGATGGAAACTAACAGCTGCAATGTTCTTAGGTGTGGGTATCATTCAAGCACCATCTGAAGGCTTCTTTTTCAAGGTTGAACCTGTTTCCTCAAAATTACGTATCCATATGTAAATCGCATGAGGAGATGGAACAGATCCAAGACATCTGAGTTGATAATGTCATCAAAACAACCCTTGTGAAACAGTCAACTATTACGCTACTTGTAATACATTCTCACAGTGAGAGCAATTTCATACCACTCCAAACCTGCATGATTACTGAATGGCAACGCATTCACAACAACTACAAATTAATTCCGCAAACTTGCCCGCATGACAACGTGCACAACACTAACAGCCAAAATTTCTCGTTTCCCTGCACCATCCTGTATATGACATTAAAAGAAACACTGGAGAAAATTCTCAACAATCCTCAAAAGCCTGGGGTGGATATATTAAAAGCAATCTGTAAAATAATTATTTTTAAAAATATAACTTTTTTACCATAAAACCAGACTTATCCTGAGATGGCTTTCAGTAAAATAAGCAATTCAATGAGTATCTCAAAAAATGATTACCTCCTGATTCTGCCACAGCGTCTTGTTTTTTTGAGCTTTTCTCTGCCTTCTTACTGCCTGTAATAAATCACAAATAAAATAAAATTCTTAACTCCTGTGCAGCAACAAGAACAGGATATATCTGATGTTTTAGACATTATACAGGGTTATTCTAAATGATTGTCGGGGTTTCGTGAATTTTAATTTGAAAACGTGGAAAGCATGACATTTTTATTGTTGCAGTAACAGACAAACTCTAAGTTTTAATTAAATTCAAGATCAGTACTATTTTAACACATAAGCTTCACTTACATACCTATATTGAGGACATGTTTTGGTGGTAGAAATGTCACATATGAAAATTTTGACGAACATTTTGGCACCAAAAAAGAAATAAAGCAGTATTTGAAGCTAAAGAAGAAAAGAAGGTTAATAACAGTAGAGTTAAATTTATAAACCAGTGCCTACAACAAAACTTCTGCGCCAAATTTGTATGAAAAATAGTAAAATTTAACAATAATAGTAGAGAACAAAGATCTCCTCAAAAGGCTGTATTAAGATCCAAAAAATCAAACCATGACAACAAACAAATATAGACCTCTCATACAACCTAGACATGAAACTGGTAAGATCATTAGGAAATACAGCCTGGGACCATTTAGAATCTGAATCATTTGAGTACATGAATTACAAAGTCAAACAAAAAGTCAATCTTCACAAGAAGTAACTAAAACATAATCACTTCCAGCTGAAATCTAACAAAATTTCAATATGGTACACACCCCGGAACAATGTAACAAACCTCTCCAAACAAACATATGAAGAAATAGATATCCCAAACCAGGGCCTAAAAACATGTATATCATACTCCAGCCAACCCAGAAGAATTCATAGCTGATATTGAAATAGCAATAGAAGGCCTAGAGCCAATGGATAAAAATGTAATCAGGAAAAAATCTACATACATATTAGAAAACTTAGTAAATAAAAAACCAGTACATCTTATGAAGAAAATTAAGATAATAAAATCACTATGGAAAAAGGATGTAATCTTCTCAAGGGCTGATAAAGGGAACAAAATAGAAATTTTAGACACTAATACATGCACTGAAAAGATGCAAGATGTACTGCAACAAAATGAATTCGGTGAAATCTATACAAACCCACTTAACCAATGCATTAAAGAAGTACACAAAACCATTAACAGTAAAATTTTAACTGCTGAACAAAAATCTATTAAACCAGACAACCCTACCCCTGCAAGATTATATGGATTATCTAAAGTACCTATAGTAAATATGTCAACACTCCAATTTACCATCTGGCAAAATGGCTATTAAAAAAAAAAGTTCAGTCCTTTCCACAATTCAATACACTCAGCATAAAGAACTCATTAAACCTGGTTGGAAAGATCCAAGATTTCAAACTAAAACCTCAAAACACTTTAGTATCCTTAGATGTCCACTCCCTCTTCCCTAGTATCCCAATAGACAAACTCATAATACAACTAAAAAAATGGCTAACTTCTTTAAACCTAGACACCGATACAATAGAAGAATACTTGGCAATGACAGAAATATGCAAAATTTGTCTTCGGAGGGAAATATTATAAGGAGATTTCAAGACTGACTATGGGAAGCTCGCTATTACAATTTTTAGCTAACTTATACACGAGATACACCTAACTGAAGCCTTCCCATACATTTTTAAAACATGGCACTCATATGTGGATGACATATTCATAATACTACACAACAAACAGATTAATGATGCTTAGAAATTGAATTGTTTATTTCAGAAACCACCTAAGAGACAAAATATCAAAAAATGTGTTTTTGGTGGTAGTGTACAATTTAAAGGTAAATACATCTTTTAGTGCAGAAATAACCTATGTTTCATATCAGCAATGCTATTTTCAGCCTTGAAAATAATCCACTTATTTCAGAAAGAACCCAAGCGCCGTCGCTTAGGTTCTTTCTGCGGTAAATTTCACTAGTGATGGTTGGTGGCCTTGACATCAAGTGTTTTGTGACTTGCTGTGACAACAACTCACAGCTACCCCATACGTGGCCCCTCGTTTACCTCATTTGACAGATTTTGGAAGCATAAAGCGTCTATTGAGAAAGATGGACAGGATTTATACTCCTGATGAATATGCAGAGCTCATTACTAAAGTTAGGCAAGTGAGTCAACCTTGTATATACTTTTCTCCACTTACAAGTTTTTTATGAAGAATAGTTTCTGGGGACTTCTCCCCTATCGTCAGTTCTGTGGTTGACTGATGATGCATCCGGATGCATCATCAGTCAACCACAGAACTGACGATAGGGGAGAAGTCCCCAGAAACTATTCTTCATAAAAAACTTGTAAGTGGAGAAAAGTATATACAAGGTTGACTCACTTGCCTAATTTTAGTAACAATGGCACTCCACTTTCTGAAATACTTCTTTTTATTCTATATAATGCAGAGCTCATACTAAATGCTAGTTAGTCTGGCCAATTTACTGTATATCACCTTACATCAGACGATGTTCTCTGTTTCAAAAAGTGGTGGCGCAAATCATTTAAGAAAATGCCAAATTCAGACGAAACATCAGGCAGGAAAGTACCCAAAGAAAATAAGCAGCCATTCAAAGGGTCCAAGTACAAGCAGTTTCTCTACAACAAGGATACTACGGGAAAAGTGGTCACAAGCGAATTCATTGGAGGAATAACAACATCTACCTTCACATTGCTAAAAACTGCCAGCCCTCCGGAACTATCAAAAGATAAACCTTATCCTTTGGGGAACGAATTGTCACCCAATTATTGGAAAGCACGACCAACTGACAGCTGAGTAGGGGACCGGAGGCATTCGGGCCATGCGTACCCATTTATCTCGGTCACTAACTGAGGGGATGATTAGGGAAGTGTCACTGGTCGCTGGCCGCCTCTTCCCTCTCCCCCTGCCGCCTGGAACCTTCGCGGTGATTCACTGAAATGAGAGACTTCGAGAAACAGCGATATCCCTATAAAAGGGGGCTGCAGTTGGCGAGTTCAGTTCAGTTCTTGGCGAGCAGCCGTAAGGAGCACCCAAAGAAGGAACGGACTGCATACGTGCATCGGAGGAGTCTACGTAATTGCAAGTGCAAAGTGGAACTGTAACGAACTGGTGAATTGTAATTGTGTGCATTACGTAATTCTGTGTAATCGGCAAGTGTTCAACTGTAATTCGGTGGGAATAAAGAACATTTTTGAGTTGTGCAATTGGATTTTTAATTTCACGAACCCACAAAGTCACAACTGGCGTCAGGCAGTGGGATAAGGGCCATAGAATCGGCACTGGAAAAGATTTTACACAAAATGGAAGAAATGAAGGCGGCCAACGACACCTGGAGAAAGACTGCCGACACCATGAAGGGCAGCCGGAAGAACGAGTAAGGCCTGGCATGGCGAGGAGCACGTCGCTGCCGACCATACCATCTCCTCGAGTGACACTGCGCGCCGTCAACCGGCGGATGCATGACAGCCTCATCGCGGACGGCTGGGTAAGAGGAAAGTCGTGCCTCATGCTGGTGGACACCAGGGCGGTCGTGACCATCATCAGACCTGACGTGGCGAAGGGTTTGCCGACAAGGAAGCCGAGCCGAACATACAAGCTTGTCACGGCATCGGGCGACACCTTGCCTGTGGAGAAGCAGGCCCTGCTGAAGCTGACCTTGTAACGGAGTGTCGTACGTCTGTGGGTGTTCGTCGCGAAGGTGGCTGAGCAGGTGATTCTGGGACTGGATGCTCTCAGGAGCCACGAGGCGACGGTCGACGTCGGCAAGAATGTCCAGCGGCTCAACGGAGAAGAGGTTATACTCCGTCAACCAGAAGAGCGCCTTGGAATTTGCAGGGTCGTCTTGAACGAAGACGTGGTTGCCCCGCGAGGAGCGAGGTGGTGGTGAAGGCGCGACTGGAAGGCCAGAGAACCAGGAACATGATGCTGGACCAGAGGACGCCTATACACTGACTGTGTAGCCAGGGCATTGCTGCCATGCCGAGAGGAGGTGCCAGTGAGACTGCTAAATCCAACGGACACCGATCACGACGTCCAGGCCAGGACGGAATTGGGAACGTGCGAGCCCGTGGTAAGCGTAACAGCAATCGACAAGATGCAGGAGCCGGTGCCGACGCAACACCTGGGGCCCCGGCTAGAAGGCTTACTGGAGAGGGCGGCCGACCACCTGACCGCAGAACAACTGGAGAAAGTTCGACAACTGCTGAGGCGATACCAGCGCGTCTTCAGCCAAGGCGAGTGGCTATGGCCGCAAGGACAAGGTGCTTCACCGCATCGACACCGGGGACGCCCGACCTATTCAACCACCTAGGCGCGTTCCGCTGGCGAAGCAAGGGGCGGTACGAGACATGCTGGAGGACATGAGATCCAGGGGAGTGATTGAAGAGTCTGACAGCCCTTGGTGTTCCCCTGTAGTCTTGGTGACGAAGAAGAACGGCGAGCTGCGCTTCTGCGTAGACTACAGAAAGTTGAACGCTGTCACCCGGAAGGACTGTTTTCCCTTACCCCGGATTGGCGACACCCTGGACACGCTAGCTGGTGCACAGTGGTTCTCGACCCTGGACCTGAAGTCGGACTACTGGCAGGTAGCTCTAGATCCGAGAGACAAGGAGAAGACCGCATTCTCGACAGGCCAAGGGCTCTGGCAGTTCACGGTTATGCCCTTTGGCCTCTGCAACGCACCAGCTAACTTCCAACGCCTCATGGAGTCAGTGATGAGAGGGCTGACTTACGACGCCTGCCTGCTATACCTGGACGACATCGTCGGGAAGACTTTTGAAGGTCACCTCGAGAATCTGAGTAAGGTGCTACAGAGACTGCAGGCGACCAACTTGAAGCTGAACACGAAGAACTGCCAGCTCCTCCGCAAGGAAGTGAACTACTTGGGCCATATAGTCTCAGCAACCGGAGTGGCCATAGACCCGGAGAAGACACAGGCTGTAAGAGATTGGCCTCGCCCAAAGGATAAGAAAGAGTTGCACAGTTTCCTGGGGCTGTGTAGTTATTACCGCCGCTTCATAAAGGGGTTCTCCAACATCGCAAAACCCCTCACCCGCCTGACAGAGGAACACCGGCCTTATGTGTGGACGGAGGGCACCGAAGACGCTTTCCAGCACCTGAAGAAGACCCTGTGCAGTGCTCCAATTTTGGGATTTCCACAACCAGGTGGCGCCTTCATTGTGGACACTGACGCCAGCGACCATTGCATTGGAGGCATCCTATCACAGATTCAGGACGGCCATGAGCGGGTGATAGCTTACAGCAGCAAGACGCTATCCAAGGCAGAGAAGAACTACTGCGTCACCCGACGAGAATTATTGGCGGTAGTAAAGACCTTGGAGCACTTCCACAAGTACCTGTACGGTCAGCAATTCCACCTGAGGACTGACCATTCCGCCCTAACCTGGCTATTGAGCTTTAAGAACCTGGAAGGCCAGACAGCATGTTGGGTTCAGAGGCTGCAGGAGTATGACTTCACCTCAGAACATCGCAGAGGGAAGAGCCACGGTAACGCAGACGGTATGCCCCGAACACCCTGTCCGGAAGAGTGCGGCCAGTGCACAAGAGTGGAGGAGAAGGAGCGTGCTGCAGCAGTTTGAGTAGTCACGACAGTGCCTGCGGATGGCTGGGATAGCGCAGGCCTGAGGAGTGAGCAGCTGGCGGACGCAGACTTGGGGCCACTCTTGAGGGAAGTGGAGGCAGGGACGAGACCAACCTGGGAGGACATCGCAGCGAGGAGCGCCACCTACAAGTCTTACTGGGCTCAATGGGACTCGTTGAAGACCAGAGAGGGCGTGCTGTTCCGGGTTTAAGTCCAGAGGGTCTACTCCCATTAGTCTTGAACCCGTAGGAACAAGACTCGGGCCTCTTTCGACCAGGGAGTTATCCGAGCTGTCCCAAAGGGCGCCCGGCATCCTCCGTGGGGCTTTCCATAGGGCAAGACCTAGAGACTAACAAGCCCCCGCCCCCCATCTGGTCCTATGGACTCAAGACGGGATGGAAGTGGATACGCCACTTACGCGCGTCAACACCAAAGGTGAAGACTACCGATCTGACCTCGGTGGGGCCGCCTGGTGATCTAGCACACCTTCTACTAGCTTTGCAGGCTAGTACCCGGGAGAATTAATGGCTTCCCTCAACCCCGTCCGAAGACGTACCCGATCCCCACGGGTATCGGGAACACACTGCCCCCTCGAGTCCATCCCAATCCGAACAACTCCCGAAGGAGGGGCTCAGATGTTCGGCCCGAGGTTCCTCTAGTAACGTCAGAGGTACCACGAGTGCTAAGGGTCCGCAGCGCCCGCACTTTGGCAGCTCAAGGGGACAGATACCCTCCCCTACGGGGGCTGTTCCTGGTATGGGAATCACCCGATGGGAAGACGCAGAGAGAACAGTTGGGACTTCCCTGGAGTAAGGTCCCGGAAGTCTTGGAGGAAGTGCACGCCAGTACTTCAGGACACCTGGGAGCGAACCGAATGATTGACAAACTACGGCAGCGCTACTACTGGCTGAGGCTCCTAGCAGACGCTGAGAGATGGTGCCGTCAGTGTCACGTGTGCGCGGTGAGTCGCGGCCCCCAGACTAGGAGCCGGGGTCGCATGCAAAAGTACAGCGTCGAAGCGCCATTCGAACGGATCGCCGTTGACATTGCTGGGCCGTTCCCAGTTTCCGACCGAGGCAACAAGTACCTAATGGTGGTCGTGGACTACTTCACCAAGTGGCCGGAGGTGTATGCCATCCCAAACCAAGAGGCAAAGACAATCACAGACTGCCTCGTGGAGCAAGTGTTCTGTCGATTTGGGGTGCCGTTAGAGCTACACAGTGACCAGGGTACCAATTTTGAGTTCAACCTAATGAAGGAGGCACTACAAAGCCTTGGGGTGAACAAGTCCCGCACGACGCCTCTACATCCCCAGTCGGATGGCATGGTCGAAAGATACATCAAGACCTTAGAGGAACACCTGAGGAAGGTCGTGGCCAGCCATCAGCGAGACTGGGGACGTCAAGATGCCACTGTTCTTGCTGGCCTACCGCTCGTCTACACACGACACAACTGGGATGACGCCAGCCAGCTTAATGTTCGGCCGAGAATTACGCCTCTCTTGTGACCTGGCTTTTGGAAGCCCTCCGGAGGCGAAGCAGCCAGTGACCGAGTATGTGGAGAACATGGTGGACCACCTCCACGACATGCACGAGATGGCTCACCAGAACATCCAGAAGGCGAGCGACCGAATGAAGACCCGATATGACAAGCCAACAGCCAAGGGTTCCAGCAAGGTGATCTGGTCTGGTTGTACCATCCTACGCGGACCAAGGGACGCTGAACGAATCTTCAGCAGCCATGGCAAGGGCCGTACTGGGTGGTGTAGAGGATTAATGACGTGGTCTACCGCATCCAGAAGGTGCCCCGAGGAAAGATGTTGGTGGTACACCTGGATCACCTAGCCCGCTACGATGGTGCTGTTCGGAACGACCAGCTTTGAGGAGGGAGCAGTGTCACCCAATTATCGGAAAGCACGACCAACTGACAGCTGAGTAGGGGACCGGAGGCATTCGGACCACGCCTACCCATTTATCTCGGTCACTAACTGAGGGGATGATTAGGGAAATGTCACTGGTCGCTGGCCCCTGCCATCTGGAACCTTCGCGGTGATTCACTGAAACGAGAGACTTCGAGAAGCAGCGATATCCCTATAAAAGGGGGCTGCAGTTGGCGAGTTCAGTTCAGTCTTGGCGAGCAGCCGTAAGGGGTGCCCAGTGAAGGAACGGACTGCGTACATGCATCGGAGGAGCGTACATGCATCGGAGGAGTCTACGTAATTGCGAGTGCAAAGTAGAACTGTAACGGGCGAACTGGTGAATTGTAATTGTGTGCATTACGTAATTCTGTGTATTCGGCAAGAGTTCAACTGTAATTTGGTGGAAATAAAGAACATTTTTGAGTTGTGCAATTGGACTTTTAATTTCACAAACCCACAAAGTTACAGTATGTTTACTTTTATTTTACCAAGGTTATTTTAAACGTTTATATTTTACTTTTAGCTAAACATTTTTGTAGGCTATAACACATTTTAAAATTTATCGGGTTTTGCACAGTGAGATTTTTTGTTTTAGCTCCCAATCAACAATAAAAAGATAGACGATATAAAAAAGTTGATGGACTACACTGTTAAATATGAAGCCTTCTATGACACTATCATCCAATGGCCAACAACTGACAAGGAGTTGCCAGAAGACTTGCCAGAAGCTGAATAAGTGAATAAGGCCAGATCGTTGTATATAGACATACTGTAGCGTGTAGTCTACTTGTATTTTTCTATTTAGGCCTAATAAAAACACTTTTTTATACTTAAGTGTGTCTGTTACTTACCTTTGATAATAAAACAGGTACAAAATAATGGTTTGACTTAATTTCAATAATAATTTTAATAAAAAATCACTTTGGATACACTCATTTATTGCAGAAACCACCTAAGTGCAATTTTTTTCAAAAATTTATGACTCAAAAACTTAAAGGGGGAAAAAAAAGCTAAAAATAGATTATTTCGATAGCATGTTTTTGATTTGGTAAAAAAAAAAAAAAATATTGCAAGGAGACTAGACCTATATTTACGCTGAAAAACTTTTTTTTTAAAAAAAGTTTTCCAAAAGTTGTAAAAGCGCACTTAGGTGGTTTCTGAAATAAATGATTCAATTACTCAACCTACAAGAGCCTGCCTCAGTAGCGTAGATGACAGCATGTCCGCCTCACGTTCAAGAGGTCCCGAGTTCAAATCTCGGCCAGGGTGAGTTACCTGTATAAGGTTTCTTCCAGGGTTTTCCCTTATCCTGAAAGATGTATGTCAGTATGTCAGGTAACTAAGCTCTATGGACCCCGGGCTCATTTGAGCATCATTACACCCAATACATTCATCGTCCAATATGACTTAATGTTGGAGGTTGTAAACTTATCCGCCCCCCCCCCCCCCCCCCCCAAAAATACAAAAACCCACTATACAGTTTACGGTAAAAACTGAAGAGAACAACACATTACCTTTCTTAGACCTAAAAATCCCAAACACAATGGAAAATTGAGTTTGGTATTCACAGAAAAGCAATGCACACAGATAATTCCATCAAAGCTAAGAGTTTCAACTCCATACCACACAAACATGCTACCATCAAGAGTCTCACACACAGATTAGTTAACCTACTCCTCAGCCAGCAAGAATATCACAAAGAATACAATCAAATATTAGAAACTGAAATAAAAAGTGAAGTGGATATGGAAAAAGCCTAGAAGACAAAAGAATAAAATGATACCAACATCAAAAAAGATTAAAACAAATCACACCTCTTTCACCACTGAAACAAGAAATAAGATTCTCTAAATTTACATACCACCCCTGGGCCACAAACAATTTCCAAAAATAATTCAACGACTTTAACATAGCACTGGTAGCAAAAAACAATTGTAACATAAAAAAAAACTAAACAACAATATAGACAGTATAAAACCAGAGGAAAAATCAGGAAACATGAAAGGCATTTACAGAATAAAGTGTAAAACCTGTGAAAAAGTTAACATAGGAAGGACCAAAAGAAACATATGTACTAGGAAGAAAGAACATTTCAGATATCTTAGATACAAGAATACCAAAATCTGCAATAGCAGCTTATTTCTGACTTCTTTTTATCTTATCTGCCGTAGGAGTCAACCAGACTCATGGCATCGTCAAAAATATCGTTTATGTACAATAATTTTCAAAAATATAAATATCAATTACAATATAGTTGAAAATATTACAAATTAAAATAAAGTCTAATACAATTTTTGCTTATTCACAGGTATTGATGCCAATTTACATTCCCTTTCATTGTCAATTACAATTTCAATATTTACATATATATATATATAAACTTACAATACAAATGCCAATAGAATTACAATTAATCAATCGTGTACAATGCTTTATTAGGTAAATCTTAAGCTCATTTTTAAAAGTATTTTCTGACATAGCTTGCTTTGCAGAATTTGGCAGTTTATTGTATAAAATCAGTGCCATTATGTTTGGATCTTTAATACTACTATTTATTCGAAAACCCTGTCTAAAAAAAATCATTGTTGTGCCGTGTGTTATAATTATGCACATCCCTATTTCTCAAGTTATCCTTTCCCAATCCATATATTATTACCCTATATACATATAATGAAAATACTGTAAAAATTTGTTTTTCGCTGAGTTACTGCCTACAAGAATCCCTATAATTTGGATGATACATTATTCTAACTGCTTTGTTTTGTAATTTTAGTAATCTTTCCATATTTGATTTTGCACTTCACCCCCAAATTTCAATTCCATATACTAGATGAGGAAATATGACACCATAGTAGATAATTTTTTATTCTCTTTCTTCCAGTAGATTAGAAAACTGCCTAAGCAAGTACAATGACTTACTGATTTTCCCACAGATGTACTGAATATGTTCCAACCATGTTAGTTTTGATCTATTATAATACCTAGAAATTTATGTTTATTTGTAACATGTATATTGTAATCTGATAATATTACAGAGTCATGTTCATGATTTAAATTACTTAAATTAATCTAAAAAATTATTTGTAGTTGGTTTATTGATACTCGTCACTTTTTTATATTAATGTGAGAATAGTTTCAAAGGCAATCGCCTCCATTTTCAATCTCTTTCCAACTGGCATCTATTGTTGTCTGCTCTCTCTCTGGTGGTGGAACTATGAACTTTGTCAAATTATCTACTGGTGGGATTTCAAAGTTCATTACGTGATCCTTATTTTTCCATATATGTTCTCCCATGTTGTCAATTTATTTTAGTTTATCACTCCTATTAATAATTTTGGATTTGGATCAATGTCATGATTTTCATTCCAAAGATGAAATGCTACAGCTGACTTTTCTTCTTGTTTCAATCTGATGTTTCTAAAGTGCTCTTGACTCTGGTTTTTAGATTTCTTTTAGTTTGACCTATTTAGCATTTTTCACAATTCTTACAACTTATTTTGTATATTCCGGATCTGTTAACTAATGGGATTTCATCTTTTGTTTTTGAATTAAGCAATTTTAAAGTTGAATGTCCATTAGTAGGTGCCAAGGTGATATTTTGTTCTTTGAAGATCTTTTTAAATTTATTAAATGTTTTTGGGTGATATGTGAATGAACTGAATATGCTGTTGCTTTCTTTTTCTTTTGTAAATGTGGTTGCTTCCTTAATGGTTTTCTTTAGTTTAGCTTTTCTAATTTTCTTCAACACCAAACTTTTGTTGTATCCATTTTCTTCTGCTATGTGTAGTATTGTTTTTTGTTCTTTGAAATATTCTTCTTTTTCCATGGGCATGTTGACTAGCCTGTGTGTAAGGCTGTTGATTATTGCATGTTTATGTATAAGTGGGTTGTGGCTATTATTTTTTATGTTATTTTCTGAATGTGTTGGTTTCCTGTAAATTCCAAATTTTATTTTTGTGTCGTTCCTGATGATATTTAGATCCAAGAAAGAGAGTTGTCCATTGATTTCCTTTTCTATTGTGAATTTTATAGTCCTTTCTTTCAGATTGAGTAATTTTAATGCATCATCTAAATGTTTATTCGGTACAATTGCAAAGATGTCGTCAACATATCTATACCAAACTTTGAAGATCAATAGGAAGGACTTAGTTTTTTGTTTCAAATGCACTTATAAGTTAGCCAAAAAAGGAGAAACTGGATTGCCCATTGATAACCCTGATTTCTGCTTGTAGGTTTTCCATTAAAGCTGAAGAAGTTTTGTTCAACGCATATTTTTGTTAGAGAAATGTATTCTTCTGCTTCTATTGTAGTAAATTAAACTGTATTAACTTTGTTTTAGACATATTACATTTCAAATTATTCTCCCAAAAATAATTAAAGAGTGATGCAATAGTTTGTGTCATTGTATTATGTAATTCTAGAATTGAGGTGCCCCAGCATACAGTTGTTGTGTCATCTACATACGATATTTGCTTTACTCTGTCCATTGCTAGGTATGTCATTCACATACAGTATACATAAGAGAGGACCCATCACAGAACCCTGCAGAACACCGTAATTAACAGTTTCAAAACTGGATGTATTTTTTATTGTTAACTTTCCTTGTTTATTGTATATTTGTGTTGCTTGTTTTCTGCCAATAAGGTGCGAACTAATTAGACCCTTAGCTAAACCCCTAATTCCATATGCTTCTAGTTTATTTAGAAGTATACTGTGATCTACACAGTCGAACACTTCTGTAAGGTCAAGTTTTTTCTTTGTTTTCCAAGTCCTTTGTTATATTATTTGTACATTCAATTATGGCCGAAATTGTTGAATGATGTATCCTAAATCAATGTTATGAGTTTGAAATTATTTTATTATTTTCTAAGAAGCACAATAATCCCTGTAGTATAACCCTTTCAAAGATTTTGGCTAACTCCGAAGTGCGGTGGGAATTAATGACACGTTGTTAATCTGTCGTCTCGTCGCTGCTTTGGAGAAGGTGGAATACGACGACTCCACGTTCTCTTTCGCTATTACTAAGCGAAATGCTGCTCCTCGTCGATTTCTGCCTCAGCTGCTCTGCATGGATCTTGCACTCTGGGTATGCATAGGATTTAGCACAGAAAACCCAGAGCTTTCTTTAAAATGTGATTTATTCAAACAAAATTGAATTAAGGTTTGCCGATACATTGTCGTTGCTACGGCCACAGAGTAGGTTCACTATCACAATATAATACAATGCTGGTCAGGTTGACGGCCAACTGCCACTGGACCAACCTCCTTCCGCGAGTGTTCCGATGCAAGTATCCTACTTCTTTTCCCTCGTGGTCTCCAATCATGCCGTTCCTTCACCTTAACCCCCTACAAATTTTAGCGTGAAACATTGAGTCGTCCTAAGCCACCACTAGCTGTACCTTTTTAACATGCGCTGATTTCAAAATTATATCATTTCAATATTTGGTGCTTTTACAGTTTCGGCTTCAGAAGTTAGTGTAATTGGCCTGTAATTATTTGTCCTTAGTGTCACCATGCTTATGAACAGGTCTAACTACAGATAATTTTAGGCAATCTGGGAACTGACCATTTGCTATCGAATAGTTGATAAGATGCTCAAGAGGACCTGCAAGAACATATTTACATTGCTTCAGAATTACTGTATTTATTTCATCCCATCCACTAGTAATTTTGTTTGGTAATTTAGTTATTATATTTATTATTTCGTTGTCACTGGATTAATAAAGCAACAGGGGTAGATTTCTGTTGCGCAAAATCTGGATAAGATTCTTTGACTATCTGAATGAGTTGCAACTTCTAGAAAGAATTTGTTTATATAGTCACAGAGTTTAATAGGATCATTTTGTACTGAGCAATTTAGATTCAATTCAAAATTTTTGGAAATGGGGAATTTTCTCTTAGCCTCATTAACTATACCCCAAGTTGTTTTAGAGATGTTGCCAGATTTGCTTTTCTTTATATACATTAGCTTTAAGGTAATGCTTGCCAAGTAACATTTTTTACCCTGTTTATATTTATTTTTGTAGCTCAGATACCCTGTTGCTTTATGTAGATCATAATAGTAAGTCGCCACAAACGGTGTATCTCGGATGCGAGATTCATTAGATTCATAACTATTCATTAGAACTGCCTGAATTCCCAAATCACAATTTAAAATTAAAAGTAGAATCAGTTTAGATAATGCTGCATAACATTAACCAACCACAACTGTGGAATGAAACAAGACTAAGAAAAAGCTAATGAATAACATCATCGAGGCAACAATCATCAAGGGATAGTACAAAGGAGAGGATATGTGGATCCCGCATATTCTGACAATTCCAACGGATTTATCTTTATATTTTAACCGTCTACAATTTCCCGTGCATTTGACCTTTGCAATGACTATAAATAAATCGCAAGGGCAGTCGTTGAAAGTTTGCAGAATCAACTTGGAGTTTCCATGTTTCTCTCATGGACAATTATATGCTGCATGTTCGCGAGTCGGTAAACCATCATCTTCATACATTTATGCACCAGAAAACAAAGACAAAACATTAAAATAAAAGTGAATTGAGGAGATATTGAAATATTGCTTCACTCACTGTTTTTCACAGGACATGTTCCAAGAGCTGTTGCTTCTAATTGTAGTGTTCTCCTTGCACTAGTCGAGACTCAGCTGATGATGAGAGCAACAGTTCTTGAAACATGTCCTGTGAAAAACAGTTTGAGTGGAGCAATATGTCAATATCTTCTCAATTCACTTTTGTTTTAACTTGTGCTTCACTGTCTTTACACTTCTTTCAATGTATATACTTTGTATAAAAAATATTGTTTAGCAGAAAGCTTTAAATGGATTAACCCTTTCACCGATATGGATGTCATATAACGTCCAAGTTAAAATGCCCCAAACTGATATGGACGTGTATAGACGCCCTGCGCATACATGCATTTAATTCTCATTTAATGCCAATTATTTTAATCTTCCTATTTTACAATATATTTAAATTAAAGTATAAACTTGAAAGAAGCGTAGGGACAGTGAAGCACAAATTAGTACATATTGTCAACCAAGATGGAGGACCAACGAACCAACTTGTTTTCATCGTTCAATACCATATCTGAAGGTATGAAAAAAGATATCAAACTTTTTCTAAAGCTGAATCAAAAGAAAAGAAATACTTTTGCGGACATACGTTTTCTAAAAAAATGTTTGAAATTCAATATAACACCCATTTTCGTCAGAAAAATTGTTAAACACAAGAATAATAGCAAACAACAAAAAGCAGCAGAAAAACGTGTAATTAAAATGGAAATAAACCACCACTACAATTCGTTACATTCCACAGAATTAAAAATATACGAACTACACTTAAAAATTTCGAAATGTATGAACCCGGCCATGTGGTCTAACTTAGAAAATAATATGCTGTCAATTCTTAATTTGATTACGCGTAAGAAAACAGCCATTTTAAAACAAAAATTCATGAATCTTCAAAAGAAGCAAGAACCGTATCCACATAAAAAGCAAAAACCTAACAATGTAACGAATCTATCCACATGCAACTTCACGGAAAAGGAAATAGATTTTCTAAACAAAGGCCTAAAAACATGTGTAGATTACACAAAAAACATTGAAAACTATATCGCGGACATTGAAATAGTGATATATAATTTGCCCGATAACAAAAAATCTACGATCAGAACACAGTGCTTAGAAACTCTAGATCATATTCAAAATGCAAATTCAAAAAGATATTCATACAAAAAATTAATAAAAAATTTAAATGAAAAACCGGTAGTCTACACAAAAGCAGACAAGGGTAACAAAATAGTAATATTGGACGAAGAAGACTATCGCAAAAAAATGGACAACCTTTTAAACGGAAAAGAATTTGTTAAACTAGAAAACAATCCATTAAAGAAAGCATGCAAATCTGTGGAATTAGCAATTAAAAACAGTAAAATCATGACTAAAAGAGATAAATTGAACAATAAAATAGACAGTCCAAAAACACCATACATATATGGTTTACCCAAAATACATAAACCTGAAATTACCCTCAGACCAATAATTAATAACATTGATGCACCCACTTACCAACTATCAAAATGGCTGGTTCAAATCTTCAGATCCTTCACAAAATTTGAAAATTTAAGTATCAAAAACTCGTTTGAATTGTTAAATCTCCTGAAGGACACAAAGATCAACTCTACAGATGCTTTAGTTTCCTTTGACATCAGTTCTTTATATCCAAGTATACCAATGCTTCTCAAAAAATGGCTGGAATCAATACAAATAACACCTGAAGAAATAGAAGAACTTTCACAACTTACAGAAATTTGTATCAATCAAAATTTTTTCAGCTTTAATGGACAGATCTATAAACAAAAAACGGGCCTAGCTATGGGCAACCCATTGTCTCCCTTCTTGGCAGATTTATTCATGAGTGCTTTTGAAACACATATCACAAAAGCTTTTCCAAATTATTTCAAAGTGTGGTATCGCTATGTTGACGACATTTTTGCAATAGTACCCAAAAAACTCATACAAGATGGTCTTAAACTTTTGAATATACAAAATCCAGCTATAAAATTTACATTGGAAACAGAAGAGGATGGTGTGCTCCCCTTTTTAGACATCAAGATCAAAAAAATGAACAACAAACTCACTTTTGGTATCTACAGGAAACCGACACACACAGATAATTACATTAAGAACAACAGTTTCAACCCAAAACAACACCAACATGCCATTTTCAACAGTTTAATCTTTCGAATGATCAACTTTCCACTAAACAGAGAAGATTATCAAGAAGAATACCTACACATAAAAAAAGTAGCTATATCCAACGGTTTCAACCCAAATTTAGTAGACAAAACTGTTAACAGACTCAACAAAGCTAAGAAAATAAAAGAAACCACCACCCTAGAACCTACAGGAGAAAAAGAGAAAAAACTTTTTAAAAAATTCACCTTCCACCCATCAGCCTATAACAAATTCCAAAAAATCTTCTCAAAACACAACATAACTCTTGCACCTCAAAATAGGTTTAATATCAGAAATTTGTTAAAAGGCCCTCCCAAAAATTCAATCACTACCAAAGAAAAACCAGGAATCTATGAGATCAAATGTGAAACTTGCCCTAAAATTTATATAGGAAAAACAAAAAGAAATATTAACATCAGAACTAAAGAACATATGAGAAACATTAAAAATGGTGAAACAGAAAAATCAGCAGTGGCTTTTCATTTTTTGAATACTAGACATGACATCAATTTGGAAACATCTCTAATAAAATACGTTAATCACCCCATAGACCTTTCCGTATGGGAAAAAATCTTCATTAACAAAAATCGTCATACAGTCATGAATTTTGAAACTCCACCACCGGACATCTTTGACAAGTACATCACGCCATCTATTGACAATACGGAGAAGGAAGAAACCACTACAACTTGCACTAGTCGAGTATCAGCTGAGGATAGGAGCAAGAGCTCTTGAAACATGTCCTGTGAATAAACAGTGTGAGTGAAGCAATGTGTCAATATATTCTCGATTCAATTTTGTACTACATATTTAAATTAGTTCTATAAGGGATGTGAGCGTACCCTTAAAGGTTTCTTTTTGAATTGTACAACTCCAAACCTCGATAAACACCCAAGGGCACATCTGCAGATTCACACCAAATAATATTGGTTTCCTTGCGAACTTTTTTTCGCAACACACTAGACATTTTCGAAATGGTTGCGACTTTTTTGGTTGTGGGTGATATGCTTTTAGGAAAGTGTTTTCTCTCAAGTATGAGGGGTGATGTCATGAATTTCTTACCCCTTACCTTTGAGTATTATAATACTCAATTAGGTTACGAGCTATTTATACGCGCAAGTACAGGAAGATGAATGTCTTGCATGAATTTACAGCTCTGAAAGTTACTAAACAATTGTGCATGGTTACATCCAGTGGTATAAAAATACTTTTTTTACCATTTAACTGTTTTTCGTAAAGAGGGATAGCTAGTAATAGCTGATCCACATCACCCATATTTGACCCGCCACTTCCCCCAAACAATGGAGTAGCTAGCATGCCATCTGTAGACCAGTACACGTCACTGCTACCTATATCCTAAACATCTCGTTCATAAATATTAAAAGCAGAAGCATTAGTAACAGTGAAGTATTCGTCATATTTGAGTTTGATTTATGAGTCACTATGTTTACACTCTAACTTCACTTACTTGTTGTTGTATAATTGAAACGTTTTCAAGATCATTCGATCTCATCCTCAGCTGTTTGGTGACTAAATGAACATTCCTCAAACCTGTAAAAAAAGCTACATAGGAAAATCTAAGAGAAACTTGTTAACCAGGCAAAAAGAACACCAAAGGAACATTAAGTTGAAACAAACAGAAAAATCTGCAGTTTCACACCATTTTTGGACAGAAAACCACAACATTGGCCACAACATTAAACTGTTAAAATCTTTAAGTACACCCATAGAATTGGATATTTGGGAAAAAATATTCATAACCATAACCCGTGATAAAGTTTTAAATTTTGAAATCCCGGCATTAAATGAAGTATTAAAACTTAGTGCCCCTAACACCAGAAGGCAGAGTGATCGGAGCACCGTAGTAGTGGAAGAAGAGGAATGTTCATTTAGTCACCAAACAGCTGAGGATAAGATCGAATGATCTTGAAAACATTTCAATTATACAACAACAAGTAAGTGAAGTTTGAGTGTAAACATAGTGACTCATAAATCAAATTCAAATCTCTTTCATTATCGCACAACAAATATTCCAGATTTTATATAATAATATCAAAAGCCTGTACACATCATATCCAAGCTAATTCATTTGCTACATTACGGGGATAAGCCATGGTTAACATTGAAATTTAACAATTTCAAATGTGCCATTCATTTAGCTCTTGATAGCTATAAGAAATCACTCTGAACACAGAGAGAGTATAAATAACTAAAATACTGAGCCAAAACAGCTGCATAAGGCTACCAGAAACCTTGGTTGAGAAACACTGTAATAACAGATGCTGACAGACAGTTTTCTTTCCAGTGTAACGCAACATATACTCGTATGACTATCGCTTGGTATAGCATAAATAAACTAAACTTGAACCGGAGAAGTTGCTTGCGTAGCTATACATACATACATTGGTTCGTATACACACAAAAGAAAATGATTCAAATATTAGGCGCGTTCGGCGCAAATAATGGCTTTTGCTACAGTGAAACAAAGAAGTGAAATTTGAACGATTTATTAATGTAGTCTCTACTTTATTGTTACTGTAGATGTATACTGCCTTTAATGGGTTTTAAATAACTTAATAAATACGGAAGATACGGAATTGTATTTATGATGCATTTTTACAGCATTTAATAATTTAAATGTCTTGTTCTGTTTATTGGGTATCTGTTTCCGGCACCTGAAGGGTTTAAATGGCCATCGGTGAAGCGGTTAACATAATTGTAACTGTGCTGTATTTAAACTGCACCCTGTAACAGTTCCCCTTGGTCATAAACATAAAGTCGCTTAATATATGTTACATCAAAATAATATTAGGTTAGCATAGATATTCTATACTGATTATTTTGCATCGAAAGGAAATACATAGCTATTACAGAGAAACAGAAATGAGGTCCCTCGAGGTTGAGAACACATGGTCGGTCGGCTTTCTTTTATAACACGTCCACCTCTAGGAACAATGTCTCCGAACCATGTGGAAGGTCGGCCTGCTGCCCTGTTTTCTCTTTCATGCCAATACATACGTGATCAATACATTAGATTCGTAGATTATCCGAATTTCTAAAACTTTTGCAGCGTACGTGCCTCAGAATTAAGTAAGTGGACCCTGTGGGAAGCTTCCTACCAACGTTCGGTCATGCGCACATACAAAATTCGTACGATGGTTTATACTCGAAATTGAAACCAATCAATTACAGTTTAGAACTTACACACATGATTCACACAAAAATTCAAAATTTAACGATAGAAGGGGAAATCCAGAAGATAGTGGATCCGTGATTTTGATAGCTGAGACACTCTGTCAGTCGGGCGTAGTGGAACCACGTCATACATACCAGTGCAGTAGGAATACACTGAGCACGTAACACATGTAAAGAACTCTGTCGTTACCACCAAAAACACACGAGCCTACAAAACAGCGACTTTACAGGTGGCGAGTGAGATATCTAATTACAGTAGTGAATAAATCGATCATGGAACAGTTGAGGTGTTTTCTTCGATCATACCACATCCAGTCAGGACGTATCCCACACCCTGGAACAAAGAAGAGAGCCCATGCAGAGCAAACCCCGAGGAAAACACCGACCTGTACAGGAAACCTCCCCCATCCGTAACCTTCATCCGTCACCTTTACGTTATGAGGTGTTAAGTGCTGGGAGGACTCAACCAGGTTCCCAACGGGCAAGGACCGACTCAACCCCCAACTGCAGAATAAATAACTAGCTAATCGGAATTTGTTTTATTCATACGTATAAGTTCAGACAACGTTCATGGCGGTACAAGGTTTGCCAGGGCAGCTAGTCAGTATAAAGACATATTGTATAAATGGATGTTTCTACTCAATAAATGGATTTTTAATCAAAGAATTGTAAATACAGTAAATTTGTAAAAAATAATGTATGATTATTGATGTACTATAGTAAATAACTTGTACCATTTTATTTCTTTGTTTTGTACATATACTTTGTAACCATGACGTGTCCAAAAACATGTATATGTTTTAAAAGGATGAATAAAGAATGAATGAATGAATCACTATAGGAGGATTGGTATCATTTCCTCTGCAATAGTTACAGGTTTATGGGAAAAATAGTATCATAAACAGTAGCACTGCACTGTATATGAAAATATACAACCCCTTTTATTTATTTACAACATTTTCATGAGTGTCTTTCCAAATATTCTGTAAATGGGTATAGGCAAAAACTTCAAAATGCTATATGAGCAAATGGCACACTCTACAGGCCATAAAACACTTTGGCTGCTGTAAAAGTATATGTCATTAAAAGAAACACTGGAGAAAACCCTCAACAAAACTCAAAAGACTGGGAGGAAAATATTAAAGCATGCTGTAACAATCATTTTTTTCAAATATAATTTATTTACCACAAAACCAGATTTAGTCTGAGATGCCTTTCAGTAAAATAATCCATTCAATAATGGCTATATCATAAAATGATTACCTCCAGATTCTGCAATAGCCTCTTGTTTTTTTGAGCTTTTCTCTGCCTTCTTTCTGCCTGCAAACAATCACAAATAAAATAAACTCCTTAATTCCTGTGATACAATAAAAACAGGATATATCTGATGTTTCAGACATATAAAATATCTTAATACATAAAAAGTAAAACTTCTGCTTAAAAAAGAAAAGAGAACAGTGTTCACACCAAATCCACAACTGCACACATTTTCTTGATTGAATTTATAATATACCACCATAGATATTTTTAAAAATAAGAAAGATTATCATGGTTTATGAAACAGTCATTTTATGTTCAGTTTTATTTAATTATATTGATTTTAATTATATTGAATAAAAGCCGAAGTTTAGGATAACAAGTGAAAGTGCAAAAGTAATTTGATAGAGGAAAGGAAAATTAAATATTAATTATAATTTTGGTAACAACAAAATTAATTTAAATTAAAAAATATAATTTTGAATGTTCAACTATTTTGACAAGTGATTTAAAAGAACAATAAAAAAATATTATTGAACCTAATAATGAACATAATTATAATTGGTTGGATGTGGAACAATGGTAAAATGTTGACTTCCATAGCAACGGAAGAACTAGTAAATCAAGACTGGATAAAACTTATTTCTTCTGCATTCAGCCATCATAGAGTATAGACATATGTGTTAGTATCTGTAAGTCTGCAGAGAGAAAGCAGTGCATAAAATATTGCGAAAGCAGCCTAATTGTTATTAAAATTATGTAATATAGTCGTTAACAAAAGTGTTTATTTGTTCAGTGTTTTAACGAGGGGTTTTAAATGTTTTAAACAAAATCAAAATTAAATTAGATTTGAAAAGGAAAGAATAGAACATTTATTTTATCTACAAACAACACCATTATCTCCAAACTGCGACTGCACCCTGAAAGAGAATCTCATACTAATACAAGAGCAGTCAAGGTAAGTTCCAGAATCCAAATTTGAGAAAATCTACGCGAACATCAATTCCATCATCTGCAACATTTACCTGTATGCATAATCTTGTTTGAAACAGTACACTTTTAATTTGGGGGCAGACAGGAAGAAGTGCCGCTAGGCGAACAAAGACAGGTAAGGAAGGGTTGGTCATTAACCTCAAGAGGGAAGGGGTAGTGCCAACTGGAAAACCAGGAGACAAGGGAATGCTCTATCTAGAGGCACTCTGGTTCTGTACATCGATGGAGGCAGTGATGTTAGGATGGTGATTTCAAATTTAGCAATGTGCGTAGGTAATGCATGTGTGTGTGAAACCCAGACCAGAAGAGTAAGCGGTGATGAATAAAGAAAAGGAAAAAATGAAGCAGTCTGGTATGTGCCACTTCTGGATTCAAAGAGCCATGCACTGAGCTAGCTGCGAACCCAGAACCCGTTCTAATAAAGTCCATAAAACTAACTCTACGCTTACACTCCCTTCCAACCACAAGTACCCCCTCATGTTGCATATGGCTTCCCAACGTAGTGCTTCGAGAACATCATCATCCCTAGTTCCAAACATATGAAATTCCTGTTTGATTTATTGGCAAACTGTTTAGGTCATTACAAGCAGTGTATATCACATTTTTTAAGTTCAAAAAGGACTACAAGTGGATCCATTTTCAGTCAATTGCAGTAACATTACTAACATTAACAATATAACTGGTATCAATCACAATTTTGTTCTTCTCAATAAGATGTTATGATGTTATGATGTTGCAGAATACTAAATAGTGTGCAGCAACTGTTCAGTACCATTAACAAGTTGTTAAACTTTATTTAGGTGTTACAGAATAGGCATGAATGTGAATGTATTTGTCTTGGTAATGTATACTTTAAGCAATTCTGCCCATGAAATTTAGAAAGGCAGTATTTCAATTCTGCACAGTTGAGGTATGCAAGTATACTAATTTTACAGCTTGTACTGCTTCTTTGAACTCTGTGTAGTGAGAGTAGCAATGTCCTTCAGGAACTTTTGTCTCTAGATTTAGGTTATTTTGCCTTCCACAAGCTTCAGGTCAGAGCCATTAAGGGCTACTGTTAATGGATCTGACAGTGTTCTTGTATAAATTATTGTTTCTTGTGTGGGATATTGACCAGGCTAAGTTAAAACTACTGAAAATGGCATGTCGGTGATCCCATGTTTCCTCATCAGCAAGCACACCAATTTTCCACATCCTGACTCAAGCAGATCCTTAATTAATGATGAGAGCAACAGCTTTCCAAACTAGATTTAGCATTTAAGTAGTTGAAGTATAATAATTGAGTCATAAATTATTATGATCAAACTTCACTGTATCAAATTTTTGTATCTCATCTATACTACATAGTGTTTAACATTGAGGGGTCAATACTGTACTACTGTGCAACTATATCGTAAGTGTTCTGACAAATGGCTCACCATTTCACCAAATATATAGTTTCGACAAACAAAAGAATACAAAGTAGAAAGATATTCCACTCCGTGCCAAAGTCTTCATAGATATTTCACTTACCATATTTTATTAAATAAACATTTATTGTTTGTTATCAAGAGTGAATGAATTTTTTTTTTATGTAGCACAATGACATACCTTTCAAAGATTAGACACAAAATTAATTTCTGAATGCACTGTAACACTATAAATATTTGACCACAGACAATTGCCAAATATTGCTGAATCCTTGGATATCTTCTTTATAATTTGTGTTTGTGAATATGAATTGAATTGACACAAAATTAATTTAATTCCTTTGTGACTTAGTTTCCAGAAATCTTTTTACTATGCCAAGGAGAAGATGACCTGATTTAGGTTAAATGTGCGACAAGCCGCCTCATGTGCTGACCGCACTGATGAGCAGCGAGATGTAGTTAATGGTAATAGTTGTGTTGGTATGTCAGAATTGACTACTGGAGTGCCTATTTCTTCCAGGAGAGTTGTTTTCCTACAAATTAGTTGACAGTTATAACCAGGATGACGTAGTGAACTAACCCACAGAATTTTTAAATTCACTAGAATTGCCTGGACTTCCACCTAACAATAACATTAAAAATAGAATCAGTTGAGATCATGCTGCATAACATTAACCAACCACGACTGTGGAATGGAATGAGACTGTGAAAAAGCTAATGAATAACGTCATTGAGGCAACAATCATCAGGGGATAGTACAAAGGAGAGGATATCTGGATCACGCCTAATCTGATGATTCCAACGGATTTATCTTTAGATTTTAACTGTCTACAATTTCCCATGCGTTTGGCCTTTGCAATGACTATAAATAAATATCAAGGGCAGTTGAAAGTTTGTGGAATCAACTTGGGGTTTTCAAGTTTCTCTCATGGACAATTACATGCCAAGTGTTCATTAGTCAGAACATCATATTTATATATTTATGCACCACAAAACAAAGACAAAAACTGAAATAAAATTAATCCAGAAGGTATTAACACATTGCTTCACTCACACTGCTTTTCACAGGAGATGTTTCAAGAGCATTTGCTCTCATCATCAGCTCCTGAAACATGTCCTGTGAAAAACAGTGTGAGTGAAGCAATGGGTCAGTATCTTCTCAATTCACTTTTATTTTAACTTGTGCTTCACTGTCTCTACGCTTCTTTCATTTTTTATACTTTGTACAAAAAATATTGTTTCACAGGAAGCTTTAAATTAACATAATTATAGCTGTGTTGTATTTAAACTTCACCGCCAATTGGAGAATAATTAACTAGCTAATCAAAATTTGTTTTATTTATATGGATAAGTTCAGACAACATTCATGGCGGTACAAATTCCGCCAGGTCAGTTAGTTATAAAAACGAATCACCATAAGAGGACTGGTATCATTTCCTTTGCAATAGTTACAGGTTTATGGGGAAAAATAATATCAAACAGTAGCACTGAACTGTATATGAAAATATACAAACACTTATTTATTTACATTTTCATGAGTGTCTTTCCAAATATTCTGCAAATGGGTACAGGCAAAAACTTCAAAATGCTAAATGAGCAAATAGCACACTCCACAAGCCATAAAACATTTTGACTGCTGAAAAAGTGTATGTCACTAAAAGAAACACTGATGAAAATCCTCAACAAAACTCAAATGACTGGGGTGCAAATATTAAAGTATTCTGTAACAATCATTTTTTCAAACATAACTTATTTACCACAAAACCTGATTTAGGCTGAGATGCCCTTCAGTAAAAAAATACACTGAATGAGTATATCATAAAATGATTACCTCCAGCTTCTGCCACCTCCTCTTGTTTTCTCGAGCTTTTCTCTACCTTCTTATTGCCTGCAATCAATCATAAATAAAATAAACTTAACTCTGGTGATGCAACAAGATCGCGATATAGCTGATGTTTCAGACATTATATAAAATATCTTAATACATAAAAAGTAAAACTTCTGGTTAAAAAGAAAAGAGAATTAGTGTTGATACCAAATCCACCACTGCTACTCATTTCCTTGGTTGAATTTATAATATACAACTACAGATATATTAACAAATAACGAGATTATCATTGGTTATTGGCAAACTCTTAGTATAGTGAATGACTTCCATGGAAGGATAATGTTACCATTTTTACTAGCAATATTCAAGGCAGAGATGGAGTTCATTCATATTCAAGGCTTTTCACTTTCTGGTTAATATGATTGTTACCTTCAAGCATGATGCACACTGCCTGTCACAACAAGAATGGAAATTTGCACCTGACTGTTTTCCACAGAAACTTGCGAACTACTTGGAAATTCATAACAGAAAATTTAGTTGGTCATAAAACAGGAGGGTACAACAGCTAAAGCTGCTACTCCTCAGACAAGGATATTAAACTATTAGGAGTTTTAGCAATATTGAAAAAGAAAGAGGGAACAAAGAATGGATCCATGGCATAAATAGGAAAAGAGATAGTATGATCAATTTAGCAATCTCTTCCCACACCAAGTTTTCTTGGCATAACTGGTTCTGATGGTTGACATCTGCACACTTCTGCTTGGGTGTTATGCAAAAAACAGTACATGCCTAGAGAGCCAAATGCATAGTGATAGAACAAGCATTTACAAAGGCCTCCAGTCAACAGCAGAAGCCTCCAAAACAGCTGTGTAGCAGACACCCTTCTTGAAAGGAGTAGAAGCCTGCAGTTTCCAATCAGGACAGTGTGTGTTTGCCCTTAAATAATAGTTAATTTTCTTCTGTATTCTGTTTAGGTCATAATAGGCAGTGTATATCACTTTTTTTCTTTAAGATCTGAAGCACTAAAAGTGGATCCATTTTCAGTCAATTGAAGTAACATTATTAATGATAACAATGTAACTTGGTATCAATCACAATTTTGTTCCTCTCAATAAGATGTTATGATGTTGCAGAATATTAAATAGTGTGCAGCAACTGGTGAGTAACATTAACAAGTTGTTAAAGTTTAAGTGTTACAGAATAGGCATGAATGTATGTCTTGGGGGCAACAGGGTAGCACAGTGGTTTCGTTCGCAACTCTCATGATGAGGGTCCGCATTCGATTCCCAGTTCTGGGGTGTCGATTTTATGACAGCCCTATCCGTGCCTGCACTTCTGTCTAGCTCATGTAAAGTGTCCCCTATACCTAATGTAGTTTGGAGCCCACAGTATAAACTGTAGGTCCACTCGCCTCACCATCATCTTCACTATTACCCTATCATTGGAGGTAATGGACACCACCGTCTAGGTGCCTCCACCTGAGAAATGGGTCCAGAGGTTACCCCGAAGGCCGTAGTTGCCATATGGGGAGTGTTGGTATACATATGTATTTGTCTTGGTAATGTATACTGCAAGCAATTCTGCCCATGAAATTTAGAAAGGCAGTATTTCAATTCTGCACAGTTGAGGTATGCAAGTATACTAATTTTACAGCTTGTACTGCTTCTTTGAACTCTGTGTAGTGAGAGTGGCAGTGTTGTTCAAGCACTTTTGTCTCTAGATTTAGGTTACTTTGCCTTTTACAAGCTTCAGGTCAGTCATTAAGGGTTGCTGTTGATGGATCTGGTGGTGTTCTTGAATAAATTATTACTTCTTGAGTGGGATGTTGACCAGTCTAAGTTAACACTACTAAAAAGGGCTCATTCATGATCCGCTTTTCGATCCGCTTTTTCCTCATCAGCAAGCAAACCAATTTTCCACATCCTAACTCTAGCAGATCCTTAACTAATGATGGGAGCAACAGCTTTTCAAACTAGCTTTAGCATTTAAGTAGTTTACAGTATATAAGGGAGTCATTAATTACTATGATCAAACTTCACTGTATCAAATTTTTGTATCCAATTTATACTTCATAGTGTTTAACACAGAGGGGGGGAGGACTGCACTACTGTGCAACTGTGTCGTAATTGTCCTGACAAGTGGCTTGTCATTTCAAGAAATCGGTTATAAAAATACATCACCATCAGAGGATTGATATCATTTCCTTTGCAATAGTTATAGGTTTATGGGAAAAAGTATGCACAGGAGCAATGATCTGTATATGAAAATATACATACACTTTTATTTATTTACAACATTTTCATGAGTGACTTCCCAAATATTCTGTAAATGACTATATGCAAAAATTTCAAAATGTTATGAGTAAATGACACAGTTTACAAGCCAGAAAACATTTTGTCTGCTGAAACAGTGTATGACATTAAAATAAACACCAGAGAAAATCCACAACAAAACTCAAAAGCCTGGGATGCAAATATTAAAGCATTCTGTAAAATAATCATTTTTACAAATATAACTTATTTACTACAAAACCAGACTTAGCCTGAGATAGCCTTCAGTAAAATAAGTCATTCAATAATGAGTATCTCATAAAATGATTGCCTCCAGATTCTGCCCCAGCACCTTGTTTTTTTTAGTTTTTCTGTCTTTTTACTGCCTGCAATCAATCACAAATAAAATAAACTTGTTAACTCCTGTGCAGCAACAAAAACAGGATACCTCTGATGTTTCAAACATTATACAGGGTTATTCTAAATAATTGTCCAGGTTTCTTGAATTTTTTTGGAAAATAGGGAAAGCATGCCATTTTTATTGCTGCAGTAATGGTTAGACAAACTCTCAAGCTTTGTTTTGCATCAACTGTGATATTTAAGTTACCACCAGATGGCAGTAATAGCAGTGTTTAACGAAATGGTGGTTAGCAATAAGTGGATAGCTGTTTGTGCTCTTGATCCATTATTGAAGTCCAGCACCATTTTCGGACAAAATATGGGAATAATCATTCTTCCAACATCTCTATTCACAGACGGTACACACCATTTGTTTATATAGGTTGTTTGTGGAAAGTGAAAAGCAGTGGGCGTACCGCTGTATCAGAAGCGGGTGTGAATCAGATTAGGAGCATTTATCCCCATAGTCCTAGTCCTAAGACATCAACTGCAAGATGCAGCAGAGAACTTCAAGTTCCTCAAACCACAGTATAGCTTGCATTCCGAAGGCACCTAAAAGTTGCCATATCACCTACAGTTAAATCAAGAAGTGAAGCAGCACATCCAAGCCGCCTTCAAAAACATCACTGTTACCATGTTGACTCATGTGTAGGAAGAGATGGACTGTCAAGCATATGTGTAGAGTAACAAAAGGCGCACATATCAAACATTTGTAAAAGATGTAAAAAAAAAAAAAAAAAAAAAAAAAAAAAGCAACTATGAGTTACAGTACACAATAAAACTAGATTGATATTCCTATGTCAATTGCACTGTGAGTTATGAAGTTTTGTAACCCCCATGATCATTTAGAAAAACCATATATAAAATATCTTAATACACAAAAATAAAACTTCTGGTTAAAAAAGAAAAAAGAATTAGTATTGATACCAAATCCACCACTGCTACTAATTTTCTTGATTGAATTTATATTTTTATAACATACTATATTAACAAATAGGAGCAATTATTGTGGGTTATTGGCAAACCCTTGGTATAGTGAAGGACTTTCATGAAAGGAAAATGTTACCATTTTTACTAGCAATGTTCAAGGCAGAGATGGAATTCACTCATATTCAGGATTTTTCACTTTCTGGTTAATATGATTGTTACCATTAAGCATGATGCAACAGCCTGACACAACAAGAACGGAAATTTACAGGTGATTGTTTTCCACAGAAATTTGCAAACTGTTTGGAATATTGCAACAGAAAATTTAGTTGGTCTTCAAACATGAGGGTACAACAGCTAAAACTGCAAATCTTCAGACATGGATATTAAAATATTAGGTGTTTTAGCAATATTAAAAAAGAAAGGTGAAACAAAGAATGGATCCACAGAATAAATGGGAAAAGAGATAGTATGGTCAATTTAGCAATCTCTTCCCACACCAAGTTTTCTTGGCATAACTGGTTCTGATGGTTAACGTCTGCAGCATCATAATTTTTTATAATTGTGCACTGTCAATATTCATAATTTGGCATCCACTGTTGCACACTTGTGTTTGTATATTATGCAAAAAATGGTACATTCTTAGGCAGTCAAATCCATAGTAACAGAACAAACATTTACAAAGACCTCTAGTCATCAGCAAATGGTTCCAAAATAGCTGTGTAGCAGAAACCCTTCTTGAAGGGAGCAGAAGCCTGCAGCTTACATTCAGTACAGCGTGTGTTTGCCCTTATACAATATGAAATTTGCTGCTTTATTCTGTTTAGGCAATGACAGGCAGTGTATGTACCTTTTTTCTTTAAGATCAAAAAGCACTAAAAGTGCATCCATTTTCAGCCAATTGCAGTAACATTACCATTATGTGTTTCAAATGGGAAGAGTTCTGGAGTCCAGCTAATCAGATGCATTAGTGCACTCAACATTGCCAGCTTGTTACCCCCACTCTTTTTATATCTTCCTCTATCTCTCGCACACTCATACAATGTACAAATCTGCTTGATGCTAGATGTAAGGGTAACCAAATTAAATATTCCAAACTTTTATAACCATGCAGTTGCCAAAATCAAAATTGGAAAAAGCATTTTTGCAAATTATTTATATTTTTAAATGCTATAATTATAATTATAGTTCATGAATTACCTGTTTTTCTAATCCAATGAAACTGCCAGTGGCTCATCTGTATCACTGTCAATGTCACTTATGTACATCAAGAGACAATTCATCATTGTCACTGTCTTAATTGTCCAAGGCTTGCAAATTTATGATTGGTTCCAAAATCTCATAACATGCTATTTCTTTCTTAAAATTGTCTTCTGTAGGTTTTCTGCATGTCTCATGTAGTTTTCCCAGTCCTGTTGTGTTACCTTGTCAATTTCTTTGTGAACAAGTTGTTCAACGTCCGTCAGTTTAAAAGTATTAATTCTGAGTTGACAACAGCTGATGATGTTAGGAAAATCCTAACGAAACGCGTTCTAGGTAAATACTAGCAATAAGTGGAGCATTGAGTATTAGTTTGACTCAAAATTGTATTATTAGTATTCATTCTGTTTGCAACCTTCCATTTTATTTGAGCATACACCAACTCAATTGTATTACATTGGCAGTGGTAAGGCGGGAGGCATATTACCTTGTGTCCCTTTTAATTGTAAGTTGATCCAGCTGATACTGTTTTTCTGTGTTTTTAAATGGAAGTATTCTTTGCAATAACTCATTTTTAGTTTCTATTTCCGAAAATTCAACCTCCCCTTTTCAGCAATCATTCAACAAATTCGTTCTTTCTGCTGGCCAAATTTGGCATTTTATTTGCAATAATCGAATGATACGATGCATTATGCATTATAATAATGCTTCCCTTTTCTAAATAATTTAAGAATCTGTTAACAACACATTCTTTAAATGTATCAGCTGTCACCTTTTCGTAATGGTCTCAGGTGCTTTTGGAGAGACAAATCTAATTGCTTTCTGGTAGGAACCCTGTCTTAGCACATCCTGCATGACAAATGAGCAAAATGCCTTCTCCTTTAAGGCCACCCTTTTTTGAGAAGTCTTGCCAGATTGACTTTTGAGTGTGGTTCTTATTTACCCATGTCTCATCTGAGTAAAAGATAGGTCTCGCATCACTAGAAAACCTAATTTCATGCATTCTGCATAAGAATTTTAATCACTCTACAACAATGTCACTCCTCTCCATTAAAAATTGATGCCCATCATTTGTCTTTCTGAACCTTAACCCTAATCGCCTCAAAATGCTGAAGGTCGATTTTGACCCAGTGTATGAATTTTTAGTTCTAAGAGTGCCAGTTATTTTCTGTATAGTTGGAAATTCACCTTGGTCATAAAACTCTTACACAGTCACTAAAAGTCACTTAAATTTGTAGCCCTCTTCAGAGGACCAACATGTCTTCTAGGCGACACAAACACTTGAGCACCACTGGGATCAGATTTTCTTGCCACTCCACAAATACGAGACACACTTGCTTTACCTACAACACATGCTTCAGCAATAAGCGGTTGAGTATTTTTGAAATTAAGCTGATTTCTACATTCCTCATTGCCCAAATTTTTGAAGAAAGTGTAGCTCTTAAAAATAATACTTTTAGCCTGACTTCGCAATACTTGCATCTTTGACTTGCCACTAAATTCACCACAAGAAGCCATTGCATTTTTTCAGTCTTACTCTACTGCTGTCTAAAGAGCAACTGAATAATACTGATTTGAACTCTCCAGAGAAAATAAACACTGCTTTATCAGCATTCATTCATAAACATAAGCATGCAGTATTCCACACACTAACAGGAAATGAAGTGTTTGCTTTTTCTCAAATTTAACATCTTGGCTTATGCAAAATAATTCTTTTATCAGGTCATGTCAATAGTTTAAATTTCAGTTCTGATTAATTACAAGTATATGTACACACATACAAACCAACCAATAATGACAGTGCCTTACCTCACAATGCTTCGGTAAAAATATTGATATTTAAAATAACTTATTAAAAGATCCAGCCTTACTTCATAAATTAAGAAGGCAGTATCACCATCAGGTTCCAGGCCTCCTAGAATGTATGGACTAAATAAATAAATAAATAAATAAATAAATAAATAAATAAATAAATAAATAAATAAATAAATAAATAAATAAATAAATAAATAAATAAATAAATAAATAAATAAATAAATAAATAAATAAATAAATAAATAAATAAATAAATAAATAAATAAATAAATAAATAAATAAATAAATAAATAAATAAATAAATAAATAAATAAATAAATAAATAAATAAATAAATAAATAAAATCTGAATATTCTACCCCGGCACCTAGACAACTATACCGGGGCATATATCCAAATTTTCTCTTTATTTTTCCATAAAATCCTTACAAATGTTATAATTATACAAATCTCTCAGAATATTACTCTACAAAAATAAAATGAAATAAAATAACAGAAATAAACACAAAAAAGCAAAAAAAAAAAAAAAAAAAAAAAAAAGAAAACAACTATAAAAATTACAAAATCCTTATTTCCTAAATCTACATCTAAATCTACTAATTCTGTAGTCCACCATGGCCTCTGCCATCACTCTCTCCCTCCGCCGCCCATGCAGTCAACTCTATTTTGAACTCACGCTGATACTTCTCTTCTTATTACTCTCTCTACTCTTCTCTTTCCTCTTGTAATCTACTTCTATATTCCGCAAATGTCTCTCCCTCTCTTCTCCTAGATCTGAATGTTCTTCTCTCTGCCCATTCCTGTCTTCCTGTTGAGGTTACAAAGAATCTTCTTCCATTGACTTGATTAAGATTATCAATTTCTAATTGTACCTCTTCTAATTCTTCTTCTTGTTGATCTATTTCTTCTTCTTGAATTCCCTCCATTGTTAGATTATTCAATAATTCTTCCCGTCTTATCCTATTTTGTATTCTAGAACTCCTTCTTGGATCTTGTACTATTCTTCGCCTATTATCAACTCTTTCTCCTTTGAATATTTTTACCTCCCATGCTTTCTTACTTACAAAGTTAGTCAAAACTTGTAATTTATTTACCAATTGTTGATCTCGAATTATGTCATTTACGATATATCCTGCTAGCGCATGCCTCTCTTCTTGTTGGTGAATTGCATATCTTCCACATTCAAGTACTACATGTTCAGGATTATCTTGTTTGTTACATAATTCACATATATCATTTTCAGTTTTATTGATTTTCTTCCAATAGGTCTTATAAGGTCCGTGTCCTGTTATATAATGTATAAATCCCTTTGTTGATTGAATAAAATTCAATTTTAATCTCTCTTTGACGTTCTGAAAAATTTCAAACACTCTTCTACCTTCTAGACTTTCTGTCCATTCATTTTGCCATTTATCTTTTAAACTATTTTTAATCACCCAAGATTTGTTTGTTCTGACTCCAGTTATATTATAAACTTTTTCTAAATTTCCTTTTTTCGCCCAAAATTTTGCGCCCTTCAATCTTATTAATAAATCAATCGGCCAAATGGCCGTTGTTACTAGCAATGCCATAGTTGGTGTTGTTTTTACAGCTCCTGTCAGACGTAATAATACTTTTCTTTGGGTTCTTCTCAACAATCTTCTTATTTGCACATCATCCATCCTTTCTGCCCAAACTGCTGCCGCATACGTCATAATTGAAGCAAAAATGGTGTTATGATATATCTGTATGTTACGCAATGGAAGTACAAAATTTAAATTGGTTATTCTTGCTAGCTTTAGCATTATTTTCTCTGTTTTCTGCCTAATATACTCCGTGTGTTTTCTGAAATGAAATTTTTCATCTATCATGATACCCAAATATCTCATCTCTTTTTCCCGTTTAATGTTCTGATTATTTATCTTCACTGTAGGATCCCGCTTTAAATTTCCCTTAAAAAGCACATAATTTGACTTGTTTGGTGCAATTTTTAGTTTTGTTCTGAAACACCAATTTGATAATGTATTTGTAACTTCTCTTGCTTTATTTTCTAGCTCTAGTCTGCTCGGTCCATTCATCATTATGACTATGTCATCAGCATACGCTATTACATCCAAAACCTTATGATCTCTTTCCAGTAATTCTAATAAATCTTCTGATAAAATATCCCAAAAAAGGGGCCCCAAGATAGAACCCTGAGGGCAACCCTTGGTTATCTTCTTCCTAGTTTCAAAATTTGATCCACCAATGAATACTTCTCTATTGGAACAATAATCCTTTAATAAATTATAAATAGTACTTGAATATTTCTTGTCTTTTAAAATGCCGAAAAAATACGGCCAATATAAATTATCAAAAGCGCCCGATATGTCCACAAATAATCCAATTACATAATTCTTTTGGCTTTTTGACACTGTTTCTTGAATTTTTAATATTGCATCCTCAGTTGAATATCCCTTTCTGAAACCAAATTGTTTATTATTCATACCCAGCATCAACCTATTTTCCATTATTCTTTTATATATTAACTGTTCAAAGATCTTTCCAATAGCATTTAATAAACATACTGGTCTGAAAGATTTTGGTTGCGTTCTGTCCTTATCTGCTCCTTTGCACAAAATTACAACCTTTGCCTCCTTCCACAAGTTTGGAAATCTTCCTCTTGCCAAACAATCATTAAACAAGAAACACAAAAACAAGACAATTTCTTCTCGTAGATTATACAAGACTTCATTTATAATACCATCTGGACCAGGTGCCTTCTTCTTTTTTAACTTCTGCAGAATTAATTTTATTTCTGTAATATCAAAGGGATAAACAGGATTTCCTGTATACTGCAACATCATCTGGTTTCTTTTTTCAACATGAATATCATCATCTTCTTCCTCTTTATCATCTGGCAATAACGTATGTAATAACAATTCCACCGATTCTTTCCCGCTTTCTGTCATCTCTCTATTACCCTTATCTAATGTGGTTAAGATTTCTGGCTTCTTAATTTTATCCATAATAATTTTATACGGTTGTCCCCAGACATCTTGTTTTAAATTATTTTCAACGAACTGTTCCCAATGTTGTTTTCTGGTGTCTTCTAATAATTGTTTATACTTTTGTTTGGCCTCCCTATAATTCTTTAAGTTCTCTTCTCTTTCCGTATGTATGTTTGATTTTTGATATATTCTTCTTAATTTCCTTGCTAACGATCTCAGCTTCTGCAATCTATCTGTCCATTTTATTTTATCCTTATTATTAGAAATTGTTATCTTTGGAACGGATTTTGATACTGCTACTTTTATTGCTTGTGTTAAATTTATTGCATCCAAATCCACTGATATTCCCGTATACTGTAAATTTAAATCCTTAAATACTTGCTTCATCTTATCCCAATTTGCTCTTTTATAATTATAACGTAATTCTATTTCATGTTCTTCTTGAATTACTTCCCCATTGTATATATAATCAAAATAAATCAAATTATGATCACTTGTGGTCTGACCCTGTGTGACCCACCAATTTCTAATCTTCTTCTCCGCTGTTGCTGACGCTAAAGTAATATCTATATTTTCTTCAGCACCTGCTCTATTTTGAAAAGTTGGTGGATTACCATCTTTATTTATTACATATAAATTTAATTCCGAGATATGTTCTTCCAGTTTCTCCCCTCTTTCATCTGGTCTTTTACTGAACCACCAAGTTGATTTTGCATTACAATCACATACATGCATGATTTCTTTATTTCTGAATTTATTATGAATATTTTGTAATTTATATAGAAAGGGTTCAATATCCAAACTATATTGAAAATAATAATTTGCCAATATAAAACTTCCATACTTTGTTATAACTTCAATGCAATTAACATGCGTATTCAGAAATTGCGCTATGTTTACTATTTGCAAATCTTGCTTGAAAATTACTATTGCTGCCATTGCCTTTTCCTGAGATAAGATTTGTCGGGATCTTAACGGCATATATGGAATTTTGGAATTTACCACATACGGTTCTTGAATACAGATAATATCTAATTTTAATTCTTCTGCAATTTTTCTTATTTCCGCCATAACCAATTTACTTCTTTGCCCATTTATCTGTGCAATTCTTAAGCTTTCCTCCATGAGTTACTTCCTAAATTTAATCCACCAAATACATCTCTTCTTACTTTTGCGAAATTCTCTCTATTTTCATTTACTTCATTTGCCATATTATGATTGAAACTTCTTATATTGTCCTTAAATTTATTTACTTGGGCTATTTTATATTTATTTTGTTTAGAAGTTATAGATTTATTTGTGTTTACAGCTGATAAACATGTTGCTATAATATTTTCCGATTTATTAGATTTATTTGGAATTTTTTGTGTATTGGTCTTATAAAATGTTGTTTCTGGCTTAAAGCTAGGATTAAAATTGGCGGTTTTTACTACATTATCCTTTACGACATCTTTTTTAACAATCTCCGATCTATTTAATCCTGAATGTCTAATTTGTGCATAACAATGTGGCCAGCTTGCTGCTGAATCAAATACAACTCGACCAGAACATAGAACAAGATCATTATATAATTCTTCTAGATCTAATACCTCTCCCCTTCTCTCAAAAGCAATATTTAACAACAACATTAATTCTTCTAGATCTGTTGGTAGATTTTTTGTTCTTGATTCCATCCTTTCAACTGCATTTGGAACTGGAATCATAATTTTATCGCCATTTTCATGAGCTCTTCTTGTAATATATCTTAATGCCGCAATTAGTGTCTTGGGTTCTTCTAATCTACTTAACTTCAACGTTTTTTCAAAATCATTATAAATTTCCTTAATATTAAACTCTTCAGTCTTTTCTTTCGTATCCTTTTGATTTATTAACGACCATTCTCCCTGTTCTCTATCCTTCTCAAACACAAACTCAACTTCTTCAACTTCGTCTACAACTTGAACATTCTCCCGAAGTATGGATTCCCGAAGGTCCACAAACCGGATATTCCTTTACGCCCCATTGTGGACACCAGGAGCAGCCGTACATATAGGCTGGCACGTCACCTGGCTGATCTGTTACAACCTCTGGTAGGGGATTGCCCACATCATATGAGTAACTCCACATAGTTTGCACATACACTTAAGAACATTACCATTGGCCCTTCTGATCTTCTTGTCAGCTTCGATGTGGTTTCTCTATTTACAAGGGTACCACTTCAGGAAGCCATCAACTTCTGAAGGAGCATTTTCTGGCTGATATCACAAGGGCTCTTCCGACATACCCTGACGTCCACTTTCTTCTTATTTGGTGGTACTTTCTATGAACAAGTAGATGGAGTAGCAATGGACTCCCTTTTGTCACCAGCTATAGCTAATTTCTATATGGAACACATAGAACATGAAATACTTGCCACAGCTCCACTTAAACCATCTCATTTCTATAGATACATGGACAACACTTTTGTAATTTGGCCACGTGGATCAGATACTTTGCCTAGCTTTCTTGCGCATCTCAACAGCCTTCGACCTCAAGTACAGTTTACCATGGAAGTGGAGAAGGATGAACTCTTCCATTCCTGGACATTCTTGTTTCAAAAAACAGCAACGGTACATTGGGGAATGCTGTATACCGCAAGCCTACACACACTGATCTCTATCTGAACACTCATAGTTTTCATCATAAGTCTCAAGGACTGTCAGTTCTCAATACACTGGCCCACAGAGCTCTGTCTATCTCTGATCCCAGCCACTTAAAACCGAAATTACAGCACCTGAGACTCACTTTCTGTCAAAATGGCTACTCTGAATATAACGAAGCCTAGATCACCAAAGTTCAGAAAGAGAAACCTGTAATACAGCAAGCATCAGATAAGCCTAACGCTACAGCCTGCATGCCGTTTACCAGCAACCTATCCGGCAGAATCAGCAGAATTCTCGCCAAATACAACATCAGGACCATCCACAAGCCACCTCTGAAGATTAAACAACTGTTGAGACCAGTGAAAGACAAACTGGACCTCCAAGTTCCGGGAATGTGGGACACCGTATATAGGAAAAACTGGAAGGAGCATCGCTACCAGAATAAACAAACATGAACGGAGCATTCGTTTAATGCAACCTGAGAAGTCTGATGTGGCAGAACATTGTTTTGATAACCACAGAGCCAACTTTTGGGAGACGACCATCTTGGCAAAATGCAACCGTTACTGGGAGCAGAGAATTAAGGAGGCTTTGGCCATTTCCTCCAAGAGGAGCACGCTTAATCGTGGTGCTGGATTTCAGTTCAGCTCCTCTTGGAAACCAGCCTTAAAAATGGAAATCCGTCGACTTAAGAAGCACATATCAATACAGCTAGATAATCAAGTTAAGTAGTTACATTTCTTTGACCCAATTAATTTTCTATACTCATGCCATCTCCTGACCTGGCATTTAATTTACTGAAAACAGTCTTTTGTTCAGTAATGCAAATTTTGATAGTGTTTTGCCTTTGTTTATATTTGGTTATATCCAGTGATTCATTTGTGGTTATAATAGTTAATAAATATCCTGATGATGGGAGAGATGCACACTCCTGAAATGTCGATTTCTGATCATCTTTTCACCTGGCTTGCTTCCTGAGAACAACTTGAGCATATTGATATTTATTTAATACAATTGGTTGTTTCCGGGCTGTTTTGCCGTGGTCTGTTGGAGTAAGAACCAAACGTTTCGTCCACAACTATGGCAGACATCAGTGGCACGGTCGAAGCTTTCTTGCAGAGTGTTTGGCTGCGTCTGAAGCGTTCAGAGGTCCAGAGGTAGTCCTCGTTGGGCGGGGCAATTTTTCTTTTTCCCCATCCGGGTGTCTTCTGCCGCAGTACGTAGCCGCTTTGCGGCTTAACCTGCGAAGTGAGTCAAGATTGGTTGAGTTTTTGTTCTGCTGCCGGTAGGTTTTTGTTTGTTTATGAGAAACATTTGGTGTTAACTGGTTGCCTTTGAGTGTTCTGTGAAGGCAACAGCTAGGCGGGTTTGTTACGTTCTCCCATTGGGGGAGGGTCTGTTTTAGAGCATTTGCCCCGTTTTGAGTACGGGTGGCCTAACGCTTGAGCCATCATGCGTTTGTGATATTGGATATGTTTGGGGTTTCCCTTGGGTTAACCAAGGGGCCCCAAGATGTCTCTTGGGAGTTTGTATGATGGCAAGAGTCTTTGCTCCCTCTGGTCATACCTGCCCAGTGAGTTCACCAAAGGGTTGCCATGGGTTTGAATTTTGTCGTACATTGAACGAGCCCTCTCTCGAATGACGTCGACAATGTACGGGATGTTCGAATGTTCATGAAGGATATGGGCGGGAAATCTCCAGCCAGTATCGTAGATGACCCGTAGCGCCCTGTTCTGCAGCGTCTGGAGTCTGACAAAAGTGGTATTCGCCACTGTACCCCAGATCTCACAGCCGTACAAGATCATGAGCGGGATGATCGCCCGATACAGCTGGAGTTTGAGAGGGAGTGGCATGGTTGAACGGAATATTGGATATAGGTTCCTGAGCGCGACGTGCCCAAGCTGGACCTTGCCTTTGACGTGCGGAGCGTAAGTTAATTTGCGGTCCAGCGTCACTCCGAGATACTTCGCCGTTTGAACCCATGCGATTCCACGACGCCGTAAAACGAAGTTCTGCTGCAACCGATTGGCTCTGGTTTTCGCCAGGAGAATCGCAGAGCTCTTCTCCGGGTTAATTGCCATTCGCCATTTTGCGCTCCATTCGCCAATGGCCCGGAGCTGGGTTTGGATCTACCGAAAGCTATACCTTGGGTTTCTGTTGACTGCGAAGATCATAAGATCGTCCGCGTATTGACAGGTGTGGGTGTTGTGGTGCGTGGTTATGTCAGCCATGTAAGCTGCAAAGAGTGCCGGCGACAGCACGCTGCCTTCCGGCACTCCAGCGCCAATGGTCCACTCGGTAGACAGCTTCCCCTCCATCTTTACTCGGAGGCTTCGGTTTCCGAGGCAACCGGCCACCAAGGAAATGTATGGACGGGGAATTTCATGCTCCAGGAGTTTGTAAATAAGTCCTTCGTGCCGGGTAGTGGCGAATGCCTTCTCCACGTCCAGCAACACTGCTACCGTTTTAGACCATTCCTGGAATCCCAGGGAGGCCTTCTCGGCAACCCGTAGTAGTTGCTGTGTCGTGGAGTGGCCAGAACGGAAGCCAAACTGATGTTCCGGGATTAAGCCCCTTTCCTCTAGGTGAGGAAGGAGCCGGGAGAAGAGCAGTTTTTCAAAGACCTTCGATAAAACTGGGAGAAGGCTGATGGAGCGGTAGCTGGAAGGAAAGACCGGATTTTTCCCCGGCTTTAAAACGCACACCACGCGCGCCTCCTTCCAGATAGCTGGAAAGTGGCGCATGTATAGGCACGCATTATAAATCCGGGTTAAATGATTCACGGCTCTGTGTGGAAGGTGCTTGAGCATTTCCGCTGTCACACGGTCCTGCCCAGGGGCTTTGTTGTTTCTTAGAGAGTTAAGCGTGGTTGCTAGCTCTCTAGGGGTAACGATGGGGATGTGGAACTCCTCGAGGTCAGGGGGCGGGGCTTCTAGGAAGTCCTCAACCACCTGTTCCACGAGGTCAGCATGGTCATCGTCCATTGGCTCTACCCTGGGTTGGAATTGAGCCTCCAGATAATCTGCTAGCGCATCCGCCTTTTCTTTCGACTCATAGACGAGTCGACCTCTATGGCTATGTAGGGGGTGCTGGTGTACGGTTTTGTCTTTCCGCAGGCTACGGACTATTCGCCACGGTTTTCTCTCCTGGAGATTGGTGTGCCTTAACAGTTTTTCCCAGGCCTCTTGGCGGTGTGCTCTTAGGAGCCGTCTTACCAGGGACTTGAACCTCTGGTGTACTTCTATCCTGGGATGGCGAAATCTCTGCCACAGCTTTCTCACAGCATTTTTAGCCCTGATTAGCTGCTTAATGGGTCCCGGAATATCGGTAGGGTTTGGTGCGTCTATTGGGATGCGGTGTGTGTGAGCACGCACAGCATTGAGGATAGATGTGGAGAACTCCTTGGCTGCCGCCTCGAGTGACTCCACGGAGTCGATCCGGGGACTGGCTTCCACGGAGTTTTGGATGGTAGTGATAGCGGCATCCCAGTCGACTTCGTTCACCCAGTCTACCGTTGCCAGAGCTGCGACGGTAACGTCTGAATCGATCACAACTGGGTTGTGGTCCGAATCCAGAGAGTTTACCGCCGTGAGGTCCAGATGAAATGGTATGTTTTTTGTGATAGCGAAGTCTATGACGTCCGCTCTGCCACGAGGCGGAAAGTGCGTTGGACCCCGCGGGCCATGCGCATGAAGGGTGGGGTCTCCGCAGATGAAGCGGTAGATGTTTCTTCCCCTTTCATTCTGGATGCGGCTGTTCCATCCTGGGTGTTTGGCGTTGAAATCGCCGGCTATGCACACTCTGTGATTAAGGTTGAGGAGAGCCCGGTAATCCGCTTCATGGAAGGGATGATTGGGCGGGTCGTACACCGCCACAAGCACCAGGTCAGAACCGCCTAAGGAGAGCCTTATGGCGGTCGCCTCCAAGTGTTGTAGCGGAGGAAGTGTGATACGAGTATGAGTGATATGGTTTTCGATAAGGATGGCTGTACCACCGCCCCGCCGACCGGCTCGATCGGATCAGTGGACGGTGTAACTTGGCAGATTAAACTGTACACCAGCATGCAGGTGCATTTCGCATAGCATGAGGAGGTCAATTCCTTGGTCATTTACAAATTCCAAGATGCCCGGTTTCTGTTCCCGGACTCCATTTGCGTTCCAGAACGCGGCTCTCAATGAACGTTGAGTTCTCCTCATCGGCATTTATGAGCTGGAGTCAGGGAAGAGAAGCCGTGCAGTCTGTTGCATTATGCTGTGCTTTTGCATAGCAGGGATTCTGGGGTTTGTCAATTGCTCCCTGCAGCGCCTTAGAATTGGGAGGGAGCGTTGTATCAGTTCGGCAAACCAGGTAGAAAGCTCTTGGAATTCCGCCAGGTCTTTGTTGGATATGCCAGTGTCCCACACTGGCATTGGATCTGAGGAATTGAGGTTTGGTTCCTCACTTTGTGTTGCAGCCACAGGGGCTGGAGCTGGTGCAGGAGGGGGAGCAGTGGCGGCAGTACCGCTGTTTCCCCGTGGAGGTTGGGGCAGGCTGCCCGGCAGTTGGTGCCGCAGTTTCCGGCGGGCTTCGCCGCCGGGCTTCGGTGGCCTTCTTTTGTCGAGGAGGCCGTTGTGGTAATGCTGCAGATGCAGCCGCTGCTTGGATGGCGGCTTCCCTGGAGCCTACCGCCTGGTTTGCCGGAGTCTGACCTGCCTCGGCCTGCTGGAGCACCTGTTCGTGCCTCCGCAGTGCCTGGGCAAAACGACTCCAGGCCGAACTTGCGCTGGCTCCCTGTTGGAGGTCCTGCCCTGTCTAGCCTGCACAATACGCAGTCTTGCGGGACAACCGCCGTAGATGCCTATATGGGCCTCTCGGCAGTTGGCACACTTCTTGTCCTCACGGGGGTTCGGGCATTCCTTGACATGGTGGTCCCATCACAGCGAATGCACGCTGTCCGACGCTCACACGCATGGCTAGAATGGTGGAGGCCCAAGCACCTGAAGCACTGGGCTGGCCTCTCTCTGCCATGGTACGGCTCCACCTTTATCCTGGTGTTATAAAGGTGGGACACCTCGTCGATCTTAGGGAGACCTTCTCCCTGCTTCTCCACTATCACGAGGAATAGTGGCATGGGGGCCCTTACAGGCTCCTTGCCCTCCTCGCGGATGGACTTGGTCAGCTGGACCACGGTACGCGGCTCAATGCCGTGTTCTTCCGCCAGGCCCGCCTTGATGTCCTCCGGGTCAGTGTCCGAGTCAAGACCCCGGATAACTGCGCACCAGGTTCGGTCGCTGCAGCGAGAACATGTGGAACTCAATCCCCGTCCCGCACAACACCTCCCTGGTGGCTTCATGGTCCTCCGGGGTCGTTGTCTTGATGACCACCCGGTTTGGGAATCTGGTGGCCTGGAAGTCCGCCTGGAGCCTCGCCCTCAATTCCCTCATCACCTTAAAGAGGTTGGGAAAGGGGTCGGACACAATTGGCGGGATTCTGGCCGCCTTTCGTGCGCGGATGCTCCTGGCATCCGCGGGCGCTTCAGGGGTGCTGGGGGCAGCAGCCTCCGGGTTCGAACAGGAGGGCCTTTTACGCCTTCCCTGCACTGTCATAAACCCTTCGGTATCCGTATCGCTCTCAGGTAGGGGAGCGGAGATACCCTGGAGAGGGGTGGCTGGAGATGGTGAATTCCCTGGCAGGGTGACCGGGGAGATGGGAACAACAGTTCCCTGGTTTAGAAGGCAAGAGGCCTTCTTCTGCAGTTTCTTTTTCTGCAGCTGTGCTCTACCTTTTGCCTTCACGAGGTTCACTCGCGGGCTAGTTGAGGATTGGGAAGGTTTAGCTTGACTCGCTTCGTCAGGTCTTACCTGGCGGCTGGTACTCGGCATTTTTGTAAGTTGTGTGTTTGCAGGTGCCATCCAGCACCCCACAGAGGATCGGACGTCTTGCGACGCGCCAGGTGGGGCGGACCCCAGGTCCCAACCTAAGTCAGGACCCTTGGCTGCGACCTTGTGGGCCTGCAGTGTCGTGGTCAGTCGGTCGGTCTGTCCCGAGTACTTGCTGACTCTGGTTCTGGTTGGTTCGTCTTCTGCTGGCGGAGTAGCTCTACGAGCTAACTCTAGAAGGTCCGCCAGAAGAGGGTTGGCTGGGCTGCTGTTGCTGCTTGCCAGTGCAGAAGGCACTGCTGGCTGGATGAAGGCAGGCGCATGCTGCTACGCCTGCAGATGAAGGCTCTGTTGCGCAGGCTACGCTGCACAGGGAGAAGAAGGCACTGCTTCGCCGAGCTGCTGCTTTCCTGCTGGGCCCAGTCGAGCACACAAGTTGTACAGTCCACGTGTGTGACTGGCCCACGGTGCGGATGAGTCGGTGAGACATGAGTTGTACAGTCCACGTGCCTGGAACCGACTGGATGAGTCGCGCTATTTGTACTAGTAGTTGGGGGGGGGGGGCGGAGCCTGGGAACTGGCATCCTGTTCTCGAAAACAGGAAACGCCATTTAACCACCAAAAATGACGCGGACCAATCACAGGACACCATTGCCAGACTACTGATGGTGGTCGTGGACTACTTCACTAAGTGGCCGGAGGTGTATGCCATTCCGAACCAAGAGGCAAGGACAATCACAGACTGCCTCGTGGAGCAAGTGTTTTGCCGCTTTGGGGTACCATTAGAGCTGCACAGTGACCAAGGCACCAATTTTGAGTCCAACCTGATGAAGGAGGCACTAGAGAGACTTGGGGTTAACAAGACCCGCACAACACCTCTACATCCCCAGTCGGATGGCATGGTCGAGAGGTACATCAAAACCTTAGAGGAACACTTGAGGAAGGTCGTGGCCAGCCACCAGCGAGACTGGGACGTTAAGGTGCCACTGTTCTTGCTGGCCTACCGCTCGTTAACACACGACACCACGGGGATCACGCTGGCCAGCTTAATGTTCGGCCGAGAGTTACGCCTCCCCTGTGACCTGGCTTTTGGTAGCCCTCCGGGGGTGAAACAGCCAGCGACCGAGTATGTGGAGAACGTGGTGGACCACCTCCACGACATGCACGAGATGGCTCGCCAGAACATCCAGAAGGCGAGCGACCGCATGAAAACCCGATACGACAGGCAAGCCAACAGCCAAGGGTTCCAGCAAGGTGACCTGATCTGGTTGTACCGCCCGACCCGGACCAAGGGACGCTGCCCGAAGCTTCAGCAGCCATGGCAAGGATCGTACCGTGTGGTGAAGACGATTAACGACGTGGTCTACCGCATCCAGAAGGCGCCCTGAGGAAAGATGTTGGTGGTACACCTGGATCGCCTGGCCCGCTACGAAGGCGCTGTTCGGGGCGACCAGCCTTGAGGAGGGAGCAGTGTTACGCAAGCGGCGTGCTCGCAATGCCGATCAATAAATGAAGGCAGGTGGAGGGAAGGGAGACAGCAGGGGTGGCTGGGTCTTCGTTTACCGCTCCTCCTACCGCTCGAAGGTGCACGAAGCTTCCAGAATGTTTTCCCCCTCCATAAAAGGAGATTCGAGAAACTTCGGGGCCGATCGATACAAGCGAGGCGACAGTCAGTTGGGTAGTGTGAGCCAGGCAAGTAGTGTTGTTGTGGCGTGCGGTGTGTAAGTAGCGCCGAGCGTATGTGTAAAGACGAACTGGCAAAAATGTAATTGTGTACATTAAATTGTAATTGTGATATTGGAATAAGGTGGAAATAAAGAACATTTTGAGTGGTGTAATTGAACTTTTTAATTTCACGAACCCACATTATGCATAGAAGACACAGAATCCGTATATTCTATTTTCTCCCTCACTAAATTGGTCAGCCTTTCGGCTGTTGGATATTCACCCCTGTCATATAAATCATATATTGTTCTACATAATACATACTTTAGAAAATCGTCTAAGTTGGTAGCATGTTTCTTAGGTCTCCAGGTTTCCCTGGAGATCTAAATATGGAAACTTCTAATTTGGTGAACTGCCTTCTTTAACAATGTTCGTCACAGTATGAGCAGTCACGCGACAAGCTTGTGCCATTAATTCTCGACTCTAAGCAAAATTTGTACTTTTGAAAATGTCTGACAACTGTTTGAAAAAGGAATACATATTAACAAGAATATTTCTAGCCTGCTTATGTGAAATCTTACAATTGTTTCGCAGTTACTACTAGATGCACTAGTACTAAGATTGCTAAGCGGTATATTTACTAACTTTCAAAAGCAAGTGTGTACTCTTAAAAGATCACCACTACTGAATGCAAGGTACAAAATGCAACTGCAGCATAGCATATGTGTGCTTTCTTCACTGACAGTTAATGATCCTTTTCTTTCTAGTCAGACATCTTATCTTTCCGTATCTCTGAAACCAGGTGTGCTACAAATATGGGGTTTGGACAGTCATCAGAAAGAATAGCTCTGTAACATGGGAAAAGCAAAATAATTATGTAATTAGTATCTTAAAAGCGTGCAAAGAAATTAGCCATATGATTCAGCAAAGCAAGACAGTATGCATGCTTAACTGTACAACATTGCATGCACCACATTGGCTAGTAGTGATAGACCAGCCAAGTCTAGCCCTGTCTTACGTTCATTCCTATTTTGTAGCTACCTTAGTAGCGCTCGAGGACAATCTTCATCCCATTTGAAACACACAGTAGTGTTAAAAGTATAACATCAGTTCATGGTATCAATCATAATTTTATTCCCCTCAACAAGATGTTTTGATGATCCAGAATACTAAATAGTGTGTAGCAACTGGTCAGTAGCATTAACAAGTTGTTGAACTTCAATTAGGTGTTCCAGAATAGGCCTGAATGCCATTGTATTTGTCTTGCTGTTAATGTATACTGCAAGCAATTCTGCCCATGAAATTTAGAAAGGCTGTATTTCAATTCTGCACAGTTGTAGTAGGCAAGTATGCTAATTTTACAGCTTGTACTGCTTCTTTGAACTCTGTGTAGTTAGAGTGGCAGTGTCCTTCTGGTATTTTTGTCTCTAGATTTAGGTTATTTTGCCTTCCACAAGCTGCAGGTTAGAGCCATTGAGGGTTCTTGAATAAATTCTTGTTTCTTAAATGGGATGTTGACCAGTCTAAATTAAAACTACTGAAATGGCATGTTAAGGATCCAGTTTTTCCTCATTGGCAAGCCAACCAATTTTCCACATCCTGACCCAAGCAGATCCTTAACTAATGATGGGAGCAACAGCTTTCCAAACTAGTTCTAACAATTAATAAGTAGTTGAAAATGTATGGAGAGTCATAATTAGGTACTATGATCAAAACTTCACTTTAACAAATATTTGTAACTCATCTATACTACATAATGTTTAACAGTGTGCAACTGTGTTGTAATTGTCCTGACAAGTGACTCATCATTTCAACAAATCATTATAAAAATGTATCACCATTAGAGGATTGGTATCATTTCTTTTGTAACAGTTACAGGTTTATGGGAAACAATAGTAACATAAACAGTAGCAACGCACTGTATATGAAAATAAACATGCACTGTTACTTATGTACATTTTCATGAGTGTGTTGCCAAATACTCTGTAAATGGATATATGCAACAATATCAAAATGTTATATGAGCATACGGCACACTCTACAAGCCATAAAACATTTTGGCTGCTGAAAAAGTAAATGTCACTAAAAGAAACACTGATGAAAATCCTCAACAAAACTCAAATGACTAGGGTGCAAATATTAAAGCATTCTGTAACATAATCACTTTTTCAAACATCACTTATTTACTACAAAACCTGATTTAGCCTGAGATGGCCTTCAGTAAAATAATCCATTCAATAATGAGTATATCATACAATGATTACCTCCAGATTCTGCCACCTCCTCTTGTTTTTTTGAGCTTTTCTCTACCCTCTTACTGCCTGTAATCAAGCATAAATAAAATAAACTCCTTAACTCCTGTGCTACAACAAAAACATGATATATCTGATGTTTCAGACATCATATAAAATATTTTAATACATAAAAAGTAAAACTTAGGTTAGAAAAGAAAAAAAGAATTAGTGTTGATACCAAATCTACTACTGCTACTTATTTTCTTGTCTGAATTTATGATATACCAATGTAGATATAACAAATAAGAGAAGTTATCATGGGTTATTTGCAAACACTTAGGATAGTGAATGACTTCAATGGAAGGATAATGTTACCATTTTTACTAACAATATGCAAGGCAGAGATGGAGTTCACTCATATTCAAGGTCTTTTACTTTGTTACCATTAAGCATGTCACAACTATTTGCAGCTGACCGTTTTCCACAGAAATTTGCAAACTGCTTGCAATATTGCAACAGAAAATTTAGTTGGTCATCAAACATGAGACTACAACAGCTAAAGCTGCAACTCCTCAGTAGCAGTAGCAGTAGCAGTAGGAGTAGCAGTAGTAGGGTTTAAGGGCGCACAACAGCTGAGGTTATTAGTGCCCTAAATTAGAATGTTACGAAAAGAAAATGTCTGCAACATAGGTTTAAACATTAAAAAGACTAATAAAGTTAAAATAGGAATGCTGAGAAATACCTAAAGTAAAGGACGACTAAGAGACTAACACAGACTATCAAAAAAAAGAAGGGAAAAAAGAAAACAAAAAGGGAAAGGAGAAAAGGAAACTAAATGGGTGCACTAAACAAACCAAAAACAGAGGAAGTGAGGGAGGAGGTCAATAAGTTTAAAACCTGGAGAGGTGATAAAATCAGATATGTTGGTACATACTGCTGCGCTGTAAACAGGTGAACAGTCCCTCCACAGCAGCAGTGTCGTTCCTAAGCATGGCGCAGAGGTTGGGGCCAAACACAGGGATGAACACAACCTAGTGTAAAAATGGCACTCCGCTAAAAAGTGGTGCACTGTCAAAGGCTCACCACAGTGAGAACAATGAGGTCCTGGATCCTCACGGAACAAATGTTGATGGCTAAAAGGATGGCATGGGTACAGCAAACGAAGGCTCTGTAGAGCACTCATAGAATCGCTACAAATAGCAAACTTTTAAGAGTGCTGCTGGCTGATAAAAAGAAGGGTCTGGTAGATAGATACTAAAGAGTTCGACGGTAAAAATCGAGCACTGCTCGGAAAGACGAAAGGTAAAACTCTGCGAAGGCACATCCAACACCATGGTCTCTTTTAGAGTCGTCTGTAAAAATAAAACAGTGAGTATGAAAATGCTGAATTTCTAAAAAGGCTGAATGGACGTCAAAGGCCGGAACCGCAGATTTGGGCATGGACGTCAACCCAAGTTGGAAGAGGGTGTCACTCCGCGACCAAGGAGGAAAAGGAGACTTACCCCGAGGGCGGTAGTGAAGCGTCCAGAGTCCAAAGCAGCATACGAAAACGAACACTGGGCGGAAGTAATGCAAAGGGACTGACAGCGTACTGGCAATCAAGAGATGAATCGAAAAAAGGCACAAAAAACGTGGGGTATGTGAGCAGAGAAAACAGACAGCATTCGTAAGAGCATAAAAGAGCATCATGCCGATAGCACAGGGCAGGTTCAGCTGCTTCAGCATATAGACTGGTGATCGGGCTAGTTGGAAAAGCACCAGTAGCTAGTCGGATTCCTCGATGGTGCACGGGGTTCAGACGACTCAAAATGGAAGGTCGTACCGACGAATATACCACGCTCCCATAGTCAAGTTTGGATCGCACCACTGACCGAATGAACTACAAGAGCACGGTCCGATCAGCTCCCCAGGATGTACCGGATAAAACACGTAAGATGTTTAGGGACCGGTCACAGCGAGCTTTTATGTAAGAGATATGAGAATCCCAGCTAAGCTTCCTATCTAGCACCAACCCTAAAAATGTAGCTTTTTCTGCAAAAGAAAGCGGATGGGGCCTGAGGCGTAGTGAAGGTAAAGCATATGCCTTACGGCGCCAAAAGTTCACGCACACGGTCTTCTCGGTGGAAAAATGGAAACCATTGTGGAGGTTCCAAGTGTAGAGGCGATCAAAACACGTGGAGCCGACGTTCCAAGATACTCGTCCGCCGAGAGATGGCGAAGTTATCCACAAATAACGATGAGGAAATCCCAGCGGGAATACACTCAATGATAGGATTGAGGCGATAGCAAAGAAGATGGCGCTGAGATCCGGACCCTGGGGTACACCATTTTCCTGACTGGTCATTCATGAATTCTCGGAGGAACTCGGGAAGGCAACCACGGAGACCCCTCTGATGTATGGTGCGTAGTATTCCAGTCCTCCAACAGATGTCAAACTTTTGCAAGGTAAAAAAAGGCCACAGTTTGGCAGCGGCGCAGAAAGGCGTTCATGATATGAGTTGAGAGGGAAATCAAATGATCAGTGTCGGAACAGTAACGGCTAAATCTGCATTGTATGTTTAACAAAAAGTTCTCCGACTCAAGCCACCATCGTAAGCATTAATTGCCTTGCACACTGTACTGGTGAGAGAGATTGGACGGTTACTGGAAGGCAGACGGCGATTCTTGCCCGGTTTTGGGACCGGTATGATAGTGGCCTCGCGCCAAGCTGTAGGGAAAACTCTGTCACGCGATATACGGTTGTACATTTGGAGCAGAAAGTCCTTGCTGGCAAAAGAGAGGTGTTGAAGCATAGCTGCGTGAACACCATGACGCCCAGGAGCGGAAAGGGGAGAGGAGGATAACGCCAACTCCAGCTCCCGTAAGCTAAATTCTGAGTTGTAGCACTCTCGGTTAGCAGACCTGAAAGGGAGTTCTTGGGCCTCAGCCTGAGACTTAAGAACCCGAAATGCCGAAACATAGTTATTAGAGAAGGATGCGGCAGCATAAGTGCTACCCAGGAGGTTAACATCAACCGCAACTGCAACAGTGGCAGGTCCATCCTGAAGTCCAGCAATGGAAGAGGATGACCGTTTATCGGCAACACGACGGAATTTCTCCCAACCCACAGCAGGTGTGGTGCGCGTTAAAGAGGCAACAAAGGAAGTCCAGGACGCCCTTTTGCAAGCCCGAAAAACACACCGTGCCCGTGCACACAGTTGTTTTATACGTTACCAGGTTCTCCAAGGTGGAGTGGTGCTGAAACACTCTACGTGCTTTCCGGCGTGCGCGAAGGGCAATCAGTAGTCCACCACAGGACAGGCAAAGCCGAGGCTGCGTGGAGGATTTGGGAACAGATCTCTCGGCAGCTGAGACAAATGAAGTGAAATGTTCGACCAGAAGGTCAATGATAGCGAACTGGGAATCATTGAAAGTGGCAGCTTCGGAAAAGAGCGTCCAGTTAAGTTAGCCTTGGGGAGCTGCCAAGATGCTGCACACGAACAGGTAACGTTGTGGGTGAGCAGGCTTAGCACACACGGGCAGTGATCACTGGAGTTAGTGTCAGATACCACATGCCACTGGAAACAACGAGCAAGTTGTACAGAGCAAAGAGAAAGATCGTGATGGGATGGAGTACCGATGGAATCTGAAAGAAGTGGGTTCATCAGTGTTTAAAACAAGGAGAGGGAACTGGTCGAAGAAGTCACTAAGGAGAGTACCCCTTGCACTCGCGCTAGGAGAGCCCCAACGTGGATGATTGGCATTAAAATCGCCCAATAGAAGAAAAGGTGTGGGGAGCTGGCACGCGAGTTGGTATAGGTCGGTAGGAACGATGGAGTGTGAAGGAGGAACGTAAACTGTGCATAAAGGATAACCCGGCAAGACTGAGACGAACAGCGACAGCTTGCAAAGTAGTGGTAAGTAGTAAAGGTTGACCAAAAGCATCGCATGTGAGGATCATGACACCACCATGAGCAGGAGAGCCCTCTTCCGGCACAAGGTCGAAGGATACCGGAATATAGTGACGCAAATCAAAAACATCGTGACGGCGAAGCTTGGTCTCCTATAAACAAAGCGCTATTGGATCGTAGGACCGCAATAATAACTGAAGTTCTGCTCTATGTGGGCGCACACCACGAGTGTTTCACGTTAGAAGAGCCATGGAATAGAACAAAGGGTAGGCGTGGAGGCTATGGAGAAAGTCCAACATTGTAAAGGCGCGAGGTAGGCGTGTTCAGGTAATTGGACTACGCTGGTCTTTTTTCCGCACTTTGGTGGACTTGGGTCCGACGAACCGTCCTTACACGGATGACTCCTCAGAGGTGCGGAAGTCAGAAGAGTCCCTTCGAGAGGTGGATCGGGAAGGAGACTGAACAGAAGCTCTGCTTGTACCTCGTATGCCAATACGGGAGCGGCAATCCGTAGAGGTACCGGGAACAGTGTTTAGCGACAGAGAGCGCGACGTAGCAGCTGGAGCAGTATGGGGAGTGGTAGAGGAGCTAAATGACATTATTGATGGCAAAGCCTTTAAAGAGGCGTCAGTCCCTATCAATTCGCATTGGGTCGAAACATCCAAAACAAGGAGGGTCCGTGGGGCTACAGACTCCACAGGAGAGCAGCGAACTGCAGAAGCATAACCCAAGCTGGTAACGGGTTTCAGCTGCTCCAACCGTCTTTTTGCCTCTAGAAAAGACAAACCCCCCCCCCCCCCCTTGAAGCGCAGTTCCTGAATGGCCTTTTCGTCAAGAAACTGCGGACAATGCCTGCAGATGGATGGATGCATACCACAACTGACGCAAAGTGTCGCGGGTACAAATAGCGCCACCATGTGTAGGTAAGCAGCAACTGTCGCAGATAGCGTCAAACATATATCGGGCCTGAGTATAACCAAACCGCAGACACCGAAAACAGCGAATGGGGTTTGGGACATACGGTCACACTGCAGCACGTTCGTAGCCACAGAAGATAGCCTCCTGCAATGTGGTACCTTTGAAGGTGAGGAAGACTGTCCGCAAAGGAACAGACTGTCCATCACTTTTACCAAGTAAACGGTATGCCGTGCAAATTAGAAACGTCTGTCAAATTAGAAACGGTCTCCTCATTAGAGAGGCCGTCCAGTGGATCCATTTTCAGTCAATTACAGTAACATTACTATTGCTAACAATATAACTTGGTAACAATCATAATTTTGTTCCTCTCAGCAGGATGTTATACGAGGTGCGTTTAAGTTATAACACCTATTTTTTTATTCCGGAACTGGGACCAGATAGGAACTTCTGTTTCTTTTTTAAAATACACATGGACTTTTTGTGGATGTATGACTGAGATGGCAGCACTGTACAGTGCTTAGAACTATAGTGGCAGCGACGAGAGTTAGGGCTGTTTCTGATACTTAAAATGGTGACATTTTCATTGCAAGAACAGCCTGTAATCATTCGTTTTCTCCATTTTCGTGGTGTGACATCTATTGAAATTCCTCGCCAGTTGAGTGTGACATGTGGTGATGGTAGCATGAATGCGTCTTATGTGTGTTCCTGGGTGCGACATTTCAATGAAGGCAGAACAGCGTGTGACAACAAACAAAGTCAGTCACGGCCTCGCACCAACCGGTCTGACGACATGATCCAAAGAGTGGAGAACGTTGTTTTGGAGGATCGCCGATTGAGCATTGCAGACATCGCCTCTAAAATTGGCATTTCCATGAGATCTGTGCACACAATCCTGCATGAAGATCTGAAAATGCGAGAAGTGTTCTCCTTTCATTAAATCGTCGCACCCAGGAATGCACATTAAACACATCCATAGTACCATCACCATATACCTCACTCAACTGGCGATGAATTTCAATAGGTCACACACCACAAAAATGGAGAAAATGAATGATTACATGCTGTTCTTGCAATCAGAATGCCGCCATTTTAAATATCAAAAAGTCCTAACTCTCTTTACTGCCACTAGAGTTCTATGCACTGTACATTGCTACCATTTTTGTCACGCATTCACAAAGCATCTACGTGTATTTAAAAAAAAAAAAACAGAAGTTCCTATCTAGTCCCAGTCCTGAAAAAAAAAAATCAGGTGTTATAATTTGAACACACCTCATAATGTTGCAGAATACTAACTATATGTGTAGCAACTGGTAAGTAATATTAACAAGTACCTAATTGGAAATTAATTGTTCTTTCACGCTGGCTGTGTGTAGGCTAAAGTATGGAAAGGTAGAGTCAGACTGAAAAATTCAATGCCATAGCCTGGATTTGAACCCCGGATCTTCTGGTTGCCGTGCAGCCGCTCTAATGCTTGAGCTACTATAGCCGACGTGCCGACATGACTTTAAATTCTCCAACTGACTTGTGTTTTTCCCGGTAAACCACTTAGGAGTTAAATCACTTAAACACATGAGTGTTTATGAGAACTCCTTGAATTATTCAGTCTGACTCTACCTTTCCATACTTTAGCCTACACATGGTCAGTGTGAAAGAACAATTAATTTCAAATAATTGACCTAATAGTGGTGAACTATAAAGCCCGGGCCTTAAAGTACTTACACGTTGTAAGTCGCCATTGAGGTAGTTGTCTCATGTGTTTATGAGAACTAGGTGGTTTACCGGGAAAAACATGAGTCAGTTGGAGAATTTAATGTCATGGCAAAGACATTAAGACACTGGGATGTTGTACTTCTGTAAGTGATTTACCAATTCTAAGGAGTTTTTTATTCCCAAACTTTGAAATTTGTCGTATGATTTTAATTTTCTTACTAATCACTTTGCAATGTGGTACGTAGGTGAACTGATGCCACTAATGATGGGTCTCATACTATTGTCTAGTTTGTGGATTTTTGGTACACAGTACAACCTTGGTAGTGTGGGTTTGGAAATGTGTTTCCTTGCCACCTAGCATAACTTCCCTGGTACAGCCGATTAACCCAGGCATTTATCTACACTACAAAGCAGTTGTAGAGGAAGAAATTCCTGTACAACATTTTTGAAGTTGAAGAGCCTCTAGACGGTGAAGATAAACGGGCAGGAAAAAACACCCCAGAATATACAATCTGTATGATTTCAGATCCATGATTTTCAATTTTGCAAGTGCAGTAAACAGCATTTCGTACCCTACATTGACTAATATGTGGAAGAAACTTTCGTATGATGACTTGAATTAGACACAAATGTAGCTGAATTAAATGACTCACCAAACATTGGTTGCGGGTGATGAGAAAGCTGTCATGGTAGACGAGATCAAAGACTGGCTTGACAGAGATGAAGATGATCCAGGCTATCGCATGACGAAGAAATGAATGACGAAGAAATTGTGGAAAGTGTTAACAATGCAAGGGACACTAACAGTAAACCTGAGGGTGAGGATGTGGATTTTGAAAGTTGAAAGTGAAATTAAGCAAGGTTAAACAGCATATGAATTGTGTAATAGACTTTATCGAGAAAACTGACTAACAGATTTCTGCATACTAACATCATATGACGAGTCTTCGTGATCTCGCCGTGAAAGATGTGTAATAAACCACAAAAGAAAGCGGATAGTTTCTTCAAACCAAACAAGTAAACTATAATTAAAATCAGGTGGGCTTATTGCATCTTACATTGTAATAAAATTATACAGTACATACTGTAATTTCATTCACAATTTTTCTCTGTGGTGTTTATTTCACTTAATCCAGACAACATTAAACCCCAATTGGTCAGGACTAACGAGGTTTTACTGCAATTTAATTCACTGGAGACCAGTAACCACTGCACACAAAAATATAAAACTTGTATAGTGGATATAGCAATTAATATGAATTATGAGGCATGTACTAAAGAGAAATAATTAATTACTACCACTACAGTTGACTTCATATACCTACCCACATGGTAATGTATCAAAATCTTGGAGATATATAATCTCTAGTTAAACATATGGAAATTGCTTGAAGAAAGAGAATTAATACTAAGCACTGCACCAATAGGCCAAACTACATATATAATAGTTCATACTGAAAAATTCAGGGTCACCATGAACCTTCATCCTCCCGTGCACAAATATCAATTACACTGTCCTGCAAAATATAACTTTTATTTGCCAGTTTGCAATGTGAAAGGTGATTTTAATTAATTTCAGTATGCTAAATTGAATGATGCTGTCCATTTTTCCCTATCACGTAAGGTTTTCTCATAAATCACAAAATAATTTGAAAATAGTGCTTTTATGTAAAAATCGTGCATTACAAAATGAACACAAAAAGCAAAATTTCTAAGTAATAAATATATAAAAATACCTGTATATCTTTTAAGTTTTCCTTGGCCAGAAAGTTTCTTGCGATGATTTACATTTAAATGGTGATTAAGGAACTTCCCTTTCCAACAGTAGTCGGTTTGCAATGTTTCATCAACCCTGATATATCCTGCCCATCTCCTCGATTTCTTGATAAAATCATTCACTCTCTTCATCTCTAAGGTATTCAAAATCAGGAAGATAGTCTACATGAGAGTACAAGAAGTGAAGGTTTAAACTCGCATTTTGCCCTGAAGCTGAAAGTACACTACATTTTCAGTTTGTATCATTCATGATGACTGAAAGTGCACGAACTTTATTAGCTTCATATCGAGGTCCAATAATGTACCCTGTTTTATCTTAAGTTTCAGACATTACAAAGAATTTACTGCTCAGGTACTTGAAACATGAACCATTCTTGTCTGGTGCTTTAATTAACTATTTCCTAATTACTAATTTTATATTCAAAAGAGGCAATAACATTTGTTTCTGGATCCATTAGACTACCAAAAATGACATTTTTCTCTCCTGGCATTAAACCCACTCTCTTAGTCAATTCTCTCACTGTCCAATGTTTAAACCCTGCTTCTACCTTTCATTTTTATGAACAGCATGTGGGCATTTCTATATCCACCTTGCTGTCCTAGTAAAGATACTGGATACATTTATGTCTCTGCACAATAGCCATTGATATTCCTTGTAATTCTAAAATGGTTTTCAAGGTTTTTATATAATTCAAAAAACATACAATATGCAACTAGTATTGAGAGGAAATTCATTTCTATTGTGCAATAAAACAGCTTTTAGACTTCTTAAAGTGTTAATAAACACCGGTCTTTAATACTGTATGTTTGTCTACAGTTTGAGTTAAACCTGGTACTTCACAACAATAAACAAGTTGGTCTTCCATCTTAAAGTACTTGGTAAATTCTTTGTCTATACCAGGAAAATGTGGTGTCTGGAGCCAGCATATCTTCTCTTTCAACTATAACCCAAGTAATTTGCTTTTGTCTTTGGTAATATCTGAGTCTCTTATTAAGTTATTGAAATCATCAGGACTAAAATGAGCTGACTTGACTTCAGCAGTATGTGTTGAGAAATGCTCATTTCTATTGTAATTTTCCGTTGACCCAGTAACTTAGCTCTCAGCATTCTCTAGTGTAACTGGTGGAATAGGAATAGGGCACCTACTCCAGTCTTAAAGCTGAAGCAAGGCCTTCTGAATGTTTCACTTTTGTTTCATTTGTGTTATTGTACCCTGACACTTCACACATGCAGAAGTAGTAATCACAGTGATTTCCTCCCCCCCCCCCCCCCATTGCAATATCATACGAATTCTGAACTTCATTGATTTCTGTCTTATCCCTTCACATGTTTTGCAAACAGTATATGGAGCTCAAGTTTGACTTTGATCTCCTAGTTTAACTTTAAAATATGCAAAGTACACCTACAAAAACAGTGTACTGTTAGTTTTCTGCCTGTGCAACAAGAAAGAACGACAAATGTAACAGTAATTATTTGAGCTGTTCATACATTTTTTCCTAGGAAAGGTGGAAGCCATTGTGAGCAGTGTATTACTATAGAACATGTACTAAAATTACAAAATAACAACCTTGAATTCTTTGCAGAAACTGCATTACTGACCACCAAGAGTTACAGCAAGCAACAAACGTTCTGAGATGTTAAAGTCACTAAAGGGTGAGTGTAAATGTTTATCATGCAATAGTTGACAGTTTTTACTGTTTTGCGTCAGTGATCAGTCCATTGGTTAGGAAGACAAGAATTAGAGGGTAAGGAAGGACAGAAGGGGTAGTTTATATATGTATATATATCTTAAAGATGCAAAATATTGTCACCCGAAGGTCGGAACTCCCTATAGAACCGGCCTGCGGCAGCAGGAGACAGTAGGTGTTCGCCACGCCCCCTCATTTGTCTTATAGCGGTAACGAGGGTTGGCTGGAAAAACATCACTGTGCCGTCTCTTTCCGTTCCACCTGAGTTCTCAAACTTACGGGATATTTCATCTAATCCAGAACTTTCTGGATTGGCCAGCTGACCCTATATAAGCAACACGTCGGGCTGGAGAATAGTCAGTTCTTGGCAAGCAGCGTAAGAGTGCAGTGCTAGTGTACGGACGAGAAGACTGTACGTGCATCGGAGGATTGTACGTAATTGAGAGAGCAAAGTGGAATTGTAACGGACGAACTGGTGAATCGTAATTGTGTGCATTACGTAATTTTGTGTAATTGGCAAGTGTTTAACTGTAAGTCGGTGGAAATAAAGAACATTTTTGAGTGGTGCAATTGGACTTTTCATTTCACGAACCCACAAAGTCACACTGGTGTCAGGAAGCGGGACGACAACATCACCGAACATTACAGCCATGGACGCGGCATTAGAAAAGATTTTGGAGAAGATGATGGAAATGAAGGCCGAACTGACCTCGGAAATGAAAGCAGCAAATGACAACCTCGCTGCGAAAACTGAAGCGGCAAATAACAACCTGGCCGCGGAACTAACAGCCAAGACGGAAGCGGTAAATAACAACCTGGCCGCACAGTTGAAACAAATGAACACGGCCAACGACAACCTCACCGCCGAGTTGAAACAAATGAAGACGGCCAACGACAACATCACCGAGAAGATGGAAGAAATGAAGGCCGAGTTAACCACAGAAATGAGAGCAGCAAATGGCAGTCTGGCCACGGAGATGAAGGCGGCGAACGAGGCTCTCGCCGCAAAGTTTGAGGAACAGTTGGCCGGCGTAAAAGAGGACGTCACAGAGTTAGGTGAGCGCGTCGAAGACCTGGCGAGCCGCGTTAATGAGCTGGAAGGAAAGGCCGACAATAGCGTCAAGTCCCTGAGCGCCATGGTGGAGGACATCGTCGGCAGGAGGTTTAAGCATTTGAAGGCCGATGCACCGGGACGCGACTCAACAGCCATCAAACCTCCGAAATATGACGGCGCGTCAACGCTTGAGGTCTTCCGCCGCCAATTCGACGCAGTGGCCAAGCACAACAAATGCTCACCAGAGGAGGCCACACGGTTAATAGCCAGCCTCCAGGGACGGGCGCGGAAGTCCTAAACGCGGTGCAGACAACGGCGGCGCCCAAGGACATCTGGGAGGCCCTGGAGAATCGTTTCGGAAACCACCGCTTAGCCGCAGCGTACCGCAGCCAGGTAAAGGCAAGGTCACAGCAGCCAGGGGAGACGCTACAGGAGTTCGCCCTGGCTGTTGAACAACTGGCAAGCAAGGCCCTAGTCGACCTCCCACCAGAGTTCGTGTCCCGGGAAGCTGCCTGCACCTTCGTTGACGGGGTACGAGACACGGAGATTCGTCAGCGCCTAATGCTAGGCGATTATAAAACCATCCACGAGGCGCTGACGGCAGCATTAAGGATGGAGGCAGCCAAAGTAACAGCTATCCCGACGTCGAGAACGAGGAGTGTCCGCTACACCGGAGACAGAAGACCAGCCGAGGGACGCCGGCGAACACCTAGTGGCCTGTGTTGGGGGTGTGGACAGCCCGGACACCTGCTGAGAGACTGCCCACACCAGGAAGAGCAGCCAGAAAACGAGTAAGGGCCGTCGTGGAGAGGGGCACGTCGGCGCCATCACCACCATCCCCTCGAGTGACACTGCACCCCGTCAGCCGGCGTATGGATGACAGCCTCATCGCGGACGGTTGGGTGAGAGGGAAGCTGTGCCACGTGCTGGTGGACACCGGGGCAGCCGTGACCATCATCAGACCTGACGTGGCGAAGGGTTTGCTGACAAGGAAGCCGAATCGACCATACCAGCTTGTCACGGCATCGGGCGACACCTTGCCTGTGGAGGAGGCCCTGCTTGAGCTGACCTAGGGACGGAGTGCCGTGCGTCTGTGGGTGTTCGTCGCGAAGGTGGCTGAGGAGGTGATTCTGGGACTGGATGCCCTCAGGAGCCATGAGGCGACGGTCGACGTCGGCAAGGTCCTGCGGCTCAACGGAGAAGAGGTTATACTTCGTCAACCAGAAGCGCGCCTTGGAATTTGCAGGGTCGTCTTGGACGAAGACGTGGTTGTCCCCGCGAGGAGCGAGGTGGTGGTGACGGCGCGACCGGAAGGCCAGAGAACCAGGAACATGATGCTGGACCAGAAGACGCCTGTGCACGGACTATGTGTAGCTAGGGCACTGCTGCCGTGCCGAGAGGAGGTGCCAGTGAGACCGCTAAATCCAACGGACACCGATCACGACGTCCAGGCCGGGAAGGAGTTGGGAACGTGCGAACCCGTGGTAAGCGTAACAGCAATCGACAACACGCAGGAGCCGGTGCCGACGCAAAACCTGGGGCCCCGGCTAGAAGGCTTACTGGAGAAGGCGGCCGACCACCTGACCGCAGAGCAGCTGGAGAAAGTTCGACAACTGCTAAGACGATACCAGCGCGTCTTCAGCCAAAGTGACAGTGACTACGGCCGCACAGACAAAGTGCTTCACCGCATCGACACCGGGGACGCCCGGCCTATTCGGCAACCACCTAGACGCGTACCGCTGGCGAAGCAAGGGGCGGTACGAGACATGCTGGAGGACATGAGATCCAGGGGAGTGATTGAAGAGTCTGTCAGCCCTTGGTGTTCCCCTGTAGTCTTGGTGACCAAGAACGACGAGCTGCGCTTCTGCGTAGAGTACAGAAAGTTGAACGCTGTCACTCTGAAGGACTGTTTTCCCTTACCCCGGATTAACGACACCCTGGACACGCTAGCTGGTGCACAGTGGTTCTCGACCCTGGACTTGAAGTCGGGCTACTGGCAGGTAGCTCTAGACCCAAGAGACAAGGAGAAGACCGCATTCTCGACAGGCCAAGGGCTCTGGCAGTTCACGGTTATGCCCTTTGGCCTCTGCAACGCACCAGCTACCTTCCAACGCCTCACGAGTCAATGATGAGAGGGCTGATCTACCGACGCCTGCCTGCTATACCTGGATGACATCATCGTCGGGAAGACTTTTGAAGATCACCTCGAGAATCTGAGTAAGCTGCTACAGAGACTGCGGGCGACCGACTTGAAGCTGAACGCGAAGAAGTTCCAGATCTTCCGCAAGGAAGTTAACTACTTGGGCCACATAGTCTCAGCAACCGGAGTGGCCACAGACCCGGAGAAGACACAGGCTGTGAGAGATTGGCCTCCCCAAAGGATAAGAAAGAGTTGCGAGTTTCCTGGGGCTGTGCAGTTATTATCGCCGCTTCATAAAGGGGTTATCCAACATCGCCAAACCCCTCACCCTCCTGACGGAGGAACACCGGCCTTATGTGGGGACGGAGGACGCCAAAGACGCTTTCCAGCACCTGAAGGAGACCCTGTGCAGTGCTCCAATTTTGGGTTTCCCACAACCGGCTGGCGCCTTCATTGTGGACACCGACGCCAGCGACCATTGCATTGGAGGTGTCCTATCGCAGATCCAGGACGGCCATGAGCGGGTGATAGCCTACTACAGCAAGACGCCATCCAAGGCAGAGAAGAACTACTGCGTCACCCGACGGGAGTTACTGGCGGTAGTAGTCATTGGAGCACTTCCACAAGTACCTGTACGGTCAGCCATTCCACCTGAGGACTGACCATTCCGCCCTAACCTGGCTATTGAGCTTTAAGAACCTGGAAGGCCAGACAGCACGTTGGGTCCAGAGGCTGCAGGAGTACGACTTCAGCTCGGAACACCGTAGAGGAAAAAGCCACGATAACGCTGACGCCATGTCCCGAAGACCCTGTCCAGAAGAGTGCGGCCAGTGCACAAGAGTGGAAGAGAAGGAGCGTGCCGCAGCAGTCCGAGTAGTCACGGCAGTGCCTGCGGACGGCTGTGATAGCGCAGGCCTGAGGAGGGAGCAGCTGGCGGACGCAGACTTGGGGCGACTCTTGAGGGAAGTGGAGGCAGGGACGAGGTCAACCTGGGAGGACATCGCACCGAGGAGCGCCACCTACAAGTCGTACTGGGCCCAATGGGACTCGTTGAAGACCAGAGAGGGCGTGCTGTTCCGGGTATGGGAGTCACCCGATTGGGAAGACGCAGAGAGAACAGTTGGTACTTCCCCGGAGTAAGGTCCCGGAAGTCCTAGAGGAAGTGCACGCCGGTACTTCAGGAGGACACCTGGGAGCGAACCGAACGATTGACAAACTACGGCAGCGCTACTACTGGCTGAGACTCCGAGCAGATGCTGAGAGATGGTGCCGTCAGTGTCACGTGTGCGCGGCGAGTCGTGGCCCCCAGACTAGGAGCCGGGGTCGCATGCAGCAGTACAACGTTGGAGCGCCATTCGAACGGCTCGTCGTTGACATTGCTGGACCGTTCCCAGTTTCCGACCGAGGCAACAAGTACCTAATGGTGGTCGTGGACTACTTCACCAAGTGGCCGGAGGTGTATGCCATCCCAAACCAAGAGGCAAAGACAATCACAGACTGCCTCGTGGAGCAAGTGTTCTGTCGATTTGGGGTGCCGTTAGAGCTACACAGTGACCAGGGTACCAACTGAGTCCAACCTAATGAAGGAGGCACTACAAAGGCTTGGGGTGAACAAGACCCGCACGACGCCTCTACATCCCCAGACGGATGGCATGGTCGAAAGATACATCAAGACCTTAGAGGAACACCTGAGGAAGGTCGTGGCCAGCCACCAGCGAGACTAGGACGTCAAGGTGCCACTGTTCTTGGTGGCCTACCGCTCGTCTACACACGACACAACTGGAATGACGCCAGCCAGCTTAATGTTTGGCCGAGAGTTACGCCTCCCTTGTGACCTGGCTTTCGGAAGCCCTCCGGAGGCGAAGCAGCTGGTGACCGAGTATGTGGAGAACCTGGTGGACCACCTCCACGACATGCACTAGATGGCTCGCCAGAACATCCAGAAGGCGAGCGACCGCATGAAGACCATATATGACAGGCAAGCCAACAGCCAAGGGTTCCAGCAAGGTGACCTGGTCTGGTTGTACCGTCCTACCCGGACCAAGGGACGCTGCCCGAAGCTCCAGCAGCCATGGCAAGGACCGTTCCGGGTGGTGAAGAGGATAAACGACGTGGTCTACCGCATCCAGAAGGTTCCCCGAGGGAAGATGGTGGTACAACTGGATCGCCTGGCACGCTACGATGGTGCTGTTCGGGACGACCAGCTTGGAGGAGGGAGCAGTGTCCCCCGAACGTCGGAACTCCCTATAGAACCGGCCGGCGGCAGCCGGAGACGGTAGGTGTTCGGCACGCCCCCTCATTTGTCTTATAGCGGTAACGAGGGTTGGCTGGAAAAACATCACTGTGCCGTCTCTTTCCGTTCCACCTGAGTTCTCGAACTTACGGGATATTTCATCTAATCCAGAACCCTCTGGATTGGCCAGCTGACCCTATATAAGCAACACGTCGGGCTGGAGGAAAGTCAGTTCTTGGCGAGCAGCGTAAGAGTGCAGTGCTAGTGTACGGACGAGAAGTGTACGTGCATCGGAGGATTGTACGTAATTGCGAGAGCAAAGTGGAATTGTAACGGACAAACTGGTGAATCGTAATTGTGTGCATTACGTAATTTTGTGTAATTGGCAAGTGTTTAACTGTAAGTCGGTGGAAATAAAGAACATTTTTGAGTGGTGCAATTGGACTTTTCATTTCACGAACCCACAAAGTCACAATATGTTACATTAATATTCATCTTTTACTGCAAAAATATACACATATAATTCCAATTATATATCAGGCGAGTCCAATTATACACCAGCCCCTACTTATTTTTTAATGTATGCAACGTGGTAAGTGACATGTAACTTATGCCTTTCTTGAATGCCTTCTAAAGGATGATTAGAAGAAGTTTATAGAGGAGGGACAGATAACTGAGTGCATAAATGTTATATGGGACAGAAAGCAATCACTATCTATGTTGATTCTGAAAACAACACACCCAGACTCAGAGAGCTGCAGTATCAATTTCATACAAGTTTGCATACTTTTATTCATTAAGGTACATTCGCACACTTTAAGGATGCCCCTGGGCGAACAACCTATCACATGCATATGGCTGACCTACACAGTGGGATCAATTGGATTTATATCTTCAGCGACAATGTGTTTTCGTTGTACAGTCATGTCAAAATATGCTAAGAATTATGTAGATCGCTTTAGCTTCTTTCACAAATTACAGCAGTTTATAGCTCATACAGTAAACTGTAATGGCAGATGCACTATTTTTGTTTGTGTTAAAACTACCAAAACGAGCTTAAACCACTGTATGAAGCTGTAAAAAGCTACAGGAAGCTTCCCTCGCAAGATAGTGCTGGCTAAATGGTATTACACAGGCCCGGGCTTAATAGTTCGTACCACTATTAGGTACAATTAATGGAAATTAATTGTTCTTTCACACTAACCGTGTGTAGGACGCACTATGAGAGGATAGAGCCAGACTGAAAAATTCAATCATAAAATAAAATTCATAAAGCCCGGGCCTTAAAGTACTTACAGCATAGTAAATCACGATTAAGGTAGTTATCTCATGTGTTTATGAGAACTCCAAGTGGTTTACCGGGAGAAACACGAGTCAGTTGGAGAATTTAATGTCATGTTGGCACGTTGGCCATAGTAGTTCAAATGGTTAGAGCGGCTGGACGGAAAGCACAAGATCCGTGGTTCAAATCCCGGCTATGGCATTGAATATTTCAGTCTGGTTCTACTCTTTCATAGTGCATCCTACACACGGTTAGTGTGAAAGAACAATTAATTTCCATTAATTGTACCTAATAGTGGTCCGAACTATAAAGCCCGGGCCTTAAAGTACTTACAGCATAGTAAGTCGCCATTAAGGTAGTTGTCTCATGTGTTTATGAGAACTCCTAGTGGTTTACCGGGAGAAACACGAGTCAGTTGGAGAATTTAATTGGCACGTTGGCCATAGTAGTTCAAATGGTTAGAGCGGCTGGATGGAAACCAGAAAATCCGTGGTTCAAATCCCGGCTATAGCATTGAATTTTTCAGTCTGGTTCTACCCTTTCAAAACTAAGATTGACCCACAATGGGGAGATGCGACTCGTCAACTGTGGTGGAACTGTGCCTGCCAGCTGGAGGCAGAGAGGGGGCAACCCCATCACCAGCTTAACCTGCGCAGTGCTCGTAACACAGCCAAGGATTTTATAATTACTGAAAGTCTACTACAACGGCTACGGTACAGATTATAAGAGTCACAAAGTTAAACATGATCTCAAATTAAAGATAAAGATAGCCTGTAGCGGAACTTAAATAGTGAGTTAATCACCGTAGAGCCCTAATTATCGGATTGTAATTCTTGTGCCTTTGGCTCACAAGAAAACCAATAGCAACAATAAATTAGTAACTAAAATGAAGACAATGAAGACTAGAAGAAAAAAAAAAAACAAAGCAATGTGACTACGTTTTGAACTTAGATCTCGCGTCACCATATTTCAGTAGCTAACCATTTTGGCCAGCTATTTCCTATTTCAGAATAGGAACTTATACAAGTCCAAATTGTCCTCTGTGCAATAAAGAAGAGGAAATGACTGAAGAACAACTTTTAACCTGTGAAGCCCTACCTGCCGGAACCACTACACAGAAACATTGGAGAGCAAGAGAGCTAATGGCTTCATTGCCAAAGCCTAGCATTTGAAAACAACAACCATTTCGGCCAGCTGTTCACGTGTTCTATGACGCTCTTTGGGAAAGCATTTGTTTATTATCTTGCGGGTATTATATGCATGAAGACATTTAAGCTTTTCGCAGCTTCTTGATCCTCATTCAGGGCTGTAAGTATTAATGCTGGGTGCTTATAGTACCGTACAGAAGGGCAGCACTGCAATAACGGTTTTTGTGCAAAAAGGGTCAATGTTTTCACATTAGACTATAAACTGTGGGTTGCATATATCAGAATAAATGGTGCAGCTGACTCACCTGGTATAATGGCCAATATAACAAAATATTGAACTTCATAAAAATGGTTACATGTAATGTGAAAACTGTCATTTTTGAAAACAGCGTGTTTGCTGCCATATAAGTATCCTATTTTCATTAAAACCAGGAGAGTGTCACAAGACAGTGTTAGCCATGGCGTACCCATGAACATGAACTGAACCTTCTTAAAGATTCATAATGAGTTACTTAGTAGTATAGTACTGCCACTTTGTGACACAAGTTTCCGCCATGATACTGAACATTTCAAATTGGATTCTCGATAAAACTTTTCCCCTAGTAATACTGTTAGAAGCTCAGTAATTCATTTGCAATAGCACATCTTGAGTTTGTCTATCTAACAATTCAGTGAAAAACTGAAATCACCAGGTCCACTGGAAAATATTATGACTGTGGGTTCGTAGAATTAAAAGTCCAGTTTGCAGAAATTCAGAATGCTCTTTATTTCCATAGAAAGACAGTTTGTACACCCTTGGCAGCAGAAACAGAATTACCAAACGTACTCAATAACAACCTTCAAGGTCGTCGACCACAAACAGAAGAGTTCACTTTCAAAACACCGCTACACGCACATGATTATCAAGTTCAATTACGACTGTCCACACTGGCGAGCCGCGGCTTCTTTTTATCGCTTTACTCATTCTTGGAGAAATTACCAGAATTTTCTGTACCAATAAGAAATCGAACCTTCCAGTCAGCTATCTTTCTTTATCTGTTTCGGCAAGCTTTTATCTCTGGGATGAATTATCTGCCTCTTTGTGTATGCCAGCCGCACCTCCTCGCCACAATGGCTCACGACACTGTTCCCTCCTCATGGCTGGTCATCCCGAACAGCACCAACGTAGTGGACCAAATGATCCAGGTGTACCACCAACATTTTTCCTTGGGGCACCTTCTGGATGCGGTAGAACACGTCATTAATTCTCTTTACCACCCGGTACGCTCCTTGTTATGGTTGCTGAAGTTTCGGGCAGCATCCCTTGGTTCGGGTAGGGCAGTACAACCAGACCAAGTCACCTTGCTGGAACCCTTGGCTGTTGGCTTGCCTGTCGTATTGGGTATTCATGTGGTCGCTCGCCTTCTGGATGTTCTGACGAGCCATCTCATGCAGGCCGTGGAGATGGTCCACCAAATTCTCCACATAATCGGTTGCTGGCTGTTTCGCTTCCGGGGGAGTCCCAAAAACCAGGTCACAATGCAGGTGTAGCTCTCGGCCGAACATTAAGCTTGCCGACGTCATCCCAGTGGTTCAGTTGAGTCCAGAGGGTCTACTCCCATCAGTCCTGGACCCGTAGGACCAAGACCCGGGCCTCTTAAAACCAGGGAGTTATCCGAGCTGTCCCAAAGGACGCTCGGCATCCTCCATGGGGCTTTGCATGGGGCAAGACCTGGGTGACAAACAAGCCCCCCCATCTGGTCCAAGGACACAAGATGGCATGGAAGTGGATACGCCACTTACGCGCGCCAACAAAGGTGAAAAATGAAATGTGTAGTGTTTAACGCCCGCTTTTACTACATATGGCACCACAGGCGGTGACACTGATGATACAGGAGATGAAGATGGAGCACCGGTGGAATGAGATGGCGGGGGAAACCGGAGATCCCAGAGAAAACCCGCCCCAGCGCCGTGTTGTCCACCACAAATCTCACTTTGCTGTCGCCTAGGTTCGAACCCGGGCCGCCTTGGTGAGAGCCAAGTGGTCTAACCACTGAGCCACGGCGCGGCCGCACCAAAGGTGAAGGCTACCGATATGACCTCGGTGGGGCCGCCTGACGATCTAGCACACCTTCTACTAGCTTTGCCGGGAGAATTAATGGCTTCCCTCAACCCCGTGCGAAGACGTACCCGATTCCCACGGGTATCGGGAACACACCCCTCGAGACCAACCCAATCCGAACAACCCACTGCAGCTGAAGGGGACGGATCCCCTCCCCTACAGGAGTCATCCCAGTGGTATCGTGTGTTGACGAGCGGTAGGCCAGCAAGAACAGTGGCACCTTGACGTTCCAGTCTCGCTGATGGCTGGCCACGGCCTTCCTCAGATGTTCTTTCAGGGTCTTGATGTATCTCTGGACCATGCCGTCCGAATGTGGATGTAGAGCTGTTGTGCGGGTCTTGTACACCCAATTCTTTCCAATGCCTCCTTCATCAGGTTAGACTCAAAACTGGTGCCCTGATCACTGTGGAGCTCTAACGGCACCACAAAACGGCAGAGCAGTTGCTCCACGAGGCAGTCTGTGATTGTTTTAGCCTCTTGGTTCGGGATAGCATACACCTCCGGCCACTTGGTGAAGTAGTCCACGACCACCATAAGGTACTAGTTGCCTCAGTCGGACACTGGGAATGGTCCAGCTATATTGACAGCGATGCGTTCGAATGACGCTCCGACGTTGTACTACTGCATGCGACCCCTTCTAGTTTGGAGCCCGCCACTCGCCGCGCACACGTGGCATTGACGGCACCATTTCTCAGCATCTGCTCGAAACCTCAGACAGTAGTGGCGCTGTCGGAGTTTGTCGATCATTCGGTTCACTCCCAGTTGTCCTCCTGAAGTACCGGCGTGCACTTCGTCTAAGACTACCGGGACCTTACTTCGGGGAGGTACCAACTGCTCTCTGCGTCTTCCCAATGGTGATTCCCATACCCGGATCAGCATGCCCTCTCTGATCTTCAGTAAGTCCCATTGGGCCCGGTAGGACTTGTATGTGGCGTTCCTTGGTGCGATGTCCTCCCAGGTTGGTCTTTTCGCTGCCTCCACTTATCTTATGAGTGGCCCCAAGTCTGCGTCTGCCAGCTGCTCCCTCCTCATACCTGCGCTATCCCAGCCACCCGCAGGCACTGCCGTGACAACTGACAGCTGCGGTACGCTCCTTCTCTTCCACTATTGTGCACTGACCGCACTCTTCTGGGCAGGGTCTTCGGGAAATGGCGTCTGCGTTGCCGTGGCTCTTCCCTCTACGGTGTTCAGAGCTAAAGTCGTACTCCTGCAGCCTCTGGACTCAACGGGCAGTCTGGCCTTCCAGGTTCCTAAAGCTCAACAGCCAGGTGAGGGAGGAGTGGTCAGTCCTCAGGTGGAATGTCTGACCATACAGGTATTTGCGGAAGTGCTCCAAAGTCTTCACTACCGCCAGTAACGCTCGCCGGGTGACACAGTACTTCTCTGCATTGGACAGCGTCTTGCTGTAGTAAGCTATCACCCTTAACTTGGTATAGGACGACTCCAATGCAATGGTCGTTGGTGTCCATGTCCACAATAAAGGCGCCGTCTGTCTGTGGGAATCCAAAACAGGAGCACTGCAAAGTGTCTTCTTCAGCTGCTGGAAAGCGCCTTCGGCGTCCTCCGTCCACACATAAGGCCGGGGTTCTTCTGTCAGGCGGGTGAGGGGCTTGGCGATGTTGGAAAAGCCCTTTACGAAACGGCAGTAATAACTGCACAGCCCCAGGAAGCTGCGCAATTCTCGCTTATCCTTTAGGCGAGGCCAATCTCTCACGGCTTGCGTCTTCTCCGGATCTGTGCTCATTCCGGTTGGTGAGACTGTGTGGCCCAGGTAGTTGATCTCCTTGCGGAAGAGCTGGCACTTCTTCACATTCAGCTTCAGGTTGGTCGCCTGCAGTCTCAGTAACACCTTGCTCAGGTTGTCGAGATGGTCTTCGAAGGTCTTACCGACGATGTCTAGGTATAGCAGGCATGCGTCCTAAGTCAACCCTCTCATTACGGACTCCATGAGGCGATGGAAGGTAGCTGATGCGTTGCAGAGGCCAAACGGCATAACTGCGAATTGCCAAAGCCTTTGGCCTGCCAAGAATGCGGTCTTCTCCTTATCTCTCGGGTCTAGAGCCACCTGTCAGTAACCAGACTTCAGGTCAAGTGTCCAGAACCACTGCGCACCAGCAAGCGTGTCCAGGGTGTCGTCAATTCGGGGTAAGGGGAAGCATTCCTTTCTGGTGACAGCTTTCGGCTTCCTGTAGGCCACGCAGAAGCGTAGCTCACCGCTCTTCTTCGTCACCAGAACTACAGGGGAACACCAAGGGCTGTCAGACTTTTCAATCACTCCCCTGGATCTCGTGTCCTCCAGCATGTCCCGTATCGCCATTTGTTTCTTCAGTGGAACGCGTCTAGGTGGTTGCCGAATAAGCCGGGCATCTCCGGTGTCGATACGGTGGAACATTCGGTCCGTGCGGCCGTACTCTCTGTTGCCTTGGCTGAAGACGCGCTGGTATCGTCCCAACAGTTGTCGAGCCTTCTCCAACTGTTCTGCGGTCAGGTGGTCGGCCGCTCTCTCCAGTAAGTCTTCCAGCCGGGGCCCCAGTTGTTTCGTCGGCACCGGCTTCTGGGTCTTGTCGATTGGTGTTACGCTGACCAAGGGCTCACTCCGTCCCAGCCTGAACGTCGTGATCGGTGTCTGTCAGGTTGAGGAGCCTCACTGGCATCTCTTCTCGGCACGGCAACAATGCCCTGGCTACACAGAGTCCGTGCATAGGCGTCTTCTGGTTCGGCATCATGTCCTTCGGCGCGACAATTTGAGCAGCCTCACTGGCACCTACTCTCGGCACGACAACAATGTCCTGGCTACACAGAGTCCGTGCACAGGCGTCTTCTGGTTCAGCATCAAGTTCTTCGGCGCGACTGGCCTTCCAGTCGCACGGTCACCATCACCTCGCTTCTCGCAGGGACAACCACGTCTTTCCTCAGGATGACCCTGCAGATTCCAAAACGTTCTTCGGGTTGCCGGAGTATTACCTCTTCTCCATTGAGCCGCAGGACGATCCTGCCGACGTCGACCGTCGCCTCGTGGCTCTTGAGGGCATCCAGTTCCAGTATCACCTCCTCAGCCATCTCCGCGACGAACACCCACAGACGTACGGCACTTAGCCCCAAGGTCAACAGCAGCAAGGCCTCCATCTCCACAGGCAAGGTGTCGCTCGATACCGTCACTAGCTAGTATGGTCGTCTCGGTTTTCTCGACGGCAAACCCTTGGCCGTCAGGTCTGATCATGGTAACGGCTGCCCCGATGTCCACCAGCACGCGGCACTGCCTCTCTCTCACAACCGTCCGCGATGAGGCTGTCATCCATACGCCGGCTTACGGCGCGCAGTGTCACTCGAGGGGATGGTGGTGATGACGCCGACGTGGCCCTCGCCACAACGGCCCTTACTCGTTTTCCAGCTGCTCTTCCCGGTGTCGGCAGTCTCTCTCCAGGTGTCCCGACTAGCCACACTCCCAACACGCGCCACTTGGTCTTCGTCGGCGTCCCTCGGCTGGCCTGCGGTCCCCAGTGTAGCGGATACTCCTTGTTCTCGACGTCGGGGTAGCCGTCACCTTGGCCGCCTCCATCCTCAATGCTACCGTTAGCGCCTCGTGGATAGATTTGTAGTCGCCGAGCATTAGGCACTGACGTATTTCTGTGTCTCGTACCCCGTCAATGAATGTGTAGGGAGCCTTTGGGGGCACGAACTCGGGTGGTAGGTCAACTAAGGCTTTGCTGGCCAGTTGCTCAATTGTCAGGGCGTCGCCTCTGGCTGCTGTGACCTTGACTTCAGTTGGCTGCGGTAGGCTGCGGCTAAGCGGTGGTTTCCGAAGCAGTTTTCCAGGGCTTCCCAGATGTTCTTGGGCGCCGCCGCTGTCTGGGCCACGTTCAGAACCTCTACGGCCTGTCCCTGGAGGCTGGCTTTTAACTATGCGGCCTCTTCCTCTGGTGACCACTTGTTGTGATTGACCACTGTCTCGAATTGGCGGCGGAAGACTTCGAAAGTTGACGTGTCGTCGTACTTTGGTGGTTTGACGCGCGTAGATGTGTCGCGTCTCAGCGCGTCGGCCTTTAAATCCTTCATCTTTCTGCCGACGATGTCCTCTACCACGGCGTTCGGGGACTTGGTGTTGCTGTCGGCCTTTCCCTCTAGGTCGTTAACGCGGTGCGCCAAGTCTTCGACGCGCTCGTCCAATTCCGTGACGTCCTCCTTCACACCGGCCAACTGCTCCTTGAATTTAGCGGCGAGGGCTTCGTTCGCAGCCTTCACTTCGGACAATTCGGCCTTCATTTCCGTGGCCAGGCTATCGTTCGCTGCTCTCATTTCTGTGGCTAATTCGGTCATCTTCGCGGTCATCGTCGCGGCCACGTTGCTATTTGCCGCCTCCATCTTCGCAGCGAGGGTGTCATTCGCAGTCTTCATTTTTTTCAGCTCCGCGCCAAGGTTGTTATTTGCCGCTTCTGTTTTCGCAGCGAGGTTGTCATTCGCTGTTCTCATTTCTTTCAGCTCTTCAAGAATTTTTGCCAATGTAGCGTCCATTGTCGTATGTTCCACTTCTGAAACCAATTGTGACTCTGTGGGTTCGTAGAATTAAAAGTCCAGTTTGCAGAAATTCAGAATGCTCTTTATTTCCGTAGAAAGATGGTACACCTTTGGCAGAAGAAACAGAATTACCTAACATACACAAATGCAATCTTCAAGGTCGTCGACCACAAACAAAAGAGTTCACCTTCAAAACACCACTACACGCACATGATTATCAAGTTCAATTACGACTGTCCACACTGGCAAGCCGCGGCTTCTTTTTATAGCTCTACTCATTCTTGGAGAAATTACCAGAATTTTCTGTAACAGTCAAGAAATCTTCCGGCCGGCTATCTGTCTCTGTTTCGGCAAGCTTTTATCTCCGCATTGCACTGTCTCTTTGTGCGCGCCAGCCACGCCCTCTCGTAAAAATATAAATGTGTATGTAAAGAAGGGTTTAGGCACCTCTGAGTGCAGCTCATAGATAGCACAATGCTACAGGTTCACCCTGAACCCAAAGGTTTGAATCAGGGCTCTGGTTCTGAATTATTCAATTCTGATTCAACTTTCCAATTTTAACAAACACAGAGTTCATAAGAAAGTAAAACTGCTACATACAGGGTTAATCTTGGTAATATTCTGACTTCAATAAATTTTGAAAAAATACTTCTCAACTTGGAGGTATATAAATTAGTGAAACTTGCATCAAAACAGTATTGAACTACAATTCTGTGCTGTTAATTCTTTTGATTGTCTTTCCTAACCTAAAACTAAAATTCATTTTACGGGGCCACTACCATAGCTCTTCAGCCACTGGGTGAATTTTTCCCATAATAATCCAATTCTTTGTGGTCACTTCCTATTTTAAGCAAAGAATGTTAACTTAAAACTTCAAATGTATTTTGTATTTTTTGTACTAAGCTTACACTGCAATTTTCCTCTCTATCTCGGCAAGGAAAGTAAAAATAGCATTCAGTATTCTGGCACTGATAACAATAAGAAAACAATCCACTAGTACAAAACACATACATTTCCTGTTAGTCACTCCTGTTGGCTATCAAACTGCAAGAAAATATATATCATCATAACAAACACATTACAGAATACCAAATAGTGGCACACTTGTTAATAGTGGTTCTTTAAACTCAACAAATAGTTGTATCACCATCTTAAAACAAAGTTACAAAATAGTCCAGTATGCCTATTTATTTAATAGAATTTGATAAGTTTCACAACTTTAAAATATTTTTTCTTTGTTTAGGCCATATAATTTTAAGTTACAAATGATATAATATACCCAAAAGTTCTTGAAGTTCCTAAGTGGCGTGCAACCCAGCAGTAGTATGAGAAAACGTAACTTCACACTTCATAAACATCTTTTGAGTCAATGCATGCTGCTTACACCTCAATGACAGATGTGCAAGAGCAGAATGTCTCTGTAAAATTTTGCTTGAAGTTGGAAAATAGCTGCAGGATTGCATGTTATATCAAGCATTTAGAGACGATGCTCTAGGCTAGACTCAAAACTTATAAGCAGTTCATTAGCAGCTCAAATGTATTTAATGTCTGATCATTCAGAGCTGCAATCAGCTGATATTAAACCTGAATGTGTTGCTAGGTTCAGGTGTGTCCTTGCAAGATCACAGACAGACCATCCACAATGTGTGAGACGTTATTGGACTATTGTATAACATGTGCCAAGGAATTTTATCTAATGAACTCCATTAAAGAAGGATTAAGACAAACTTTGTTTTGCAATTATTGAGTGTTTATCTGAGGCACCAATGACCGGAAGTATGCAGGCACCTTCAGAATCAGCTTCAAGAGAATCTATGCATGCTTCTCACAGATCATGAAAGGAGTTTACAGCTACAACACGGAAACCAAAAAATGTCTTCTCAATGCAGAAGTTCATCTTTGCTCTGCCCCAAAAACGGTTGTCAAACAAAAAAATATGAAGAATGTGCTCATGTGTTATTTGACACTGAAGACATTTCTATGAGGAGTTTTGTCCTTCTGGTATGACAATGTACAGTGATCTATAGTGATACCTTAAGGCAACTGAAGAGAAAAGGTCCAGAAATATTGTGAAGAGGCAATTGGTTTCTCCATAATAACACAAAGCCAACAGACCTTTCGCCACACAAGAATTGCTGCAGCCAAATAAAATTATAGCGGTTCATTATACATCAGATTTAGCTTGATGTAAGTTCTTTTTATTCCTAAAGATGAATTTTACGTTGACATGTTGAGGATTTGAAACAATTAACAAAATTCAAGCAAAATTGCAGGAGTTGAACAAGCTTTCAACAAAGGCCTTCCAAAGGGCATTGAATACTACTATTTTGAAAATGATGATATTCCAAAAGGTAGGTATGATATTAATTCCACTTATTGAGGAATTTCGAAAACTGTTTGGGTAGCCCCTCATATGCAGCAAAAGTTCTCATTACAAATTTATGATTTTGATAATTATTGCACTGGTCAAGTTTTATAAACAGAAGCCCTAAATATCATTCGTACAGGGCATTTGGAAAGTCACCATACAGTTAAACATATAGTGGAAATGAAGGATACACGAATCTGAAACCTGCTTAACTCAATTGGAAAACTTTTTCTGCAAAAGTGTTTGTGATATACTTCTCACCGGTGTAGTTATTTCTGCTTTTAAGTCACAATGCAAACATGGATGACCTGTCATACACTGCATAATTTGCTGCTCCCCAAAGGTCTAGAGTTAGATATGATGAGCGAGGAGGCCAGGATTATTTAAGAGATAACAGAAGTTGCACAGAATTGTCAGCCTGTGTGCACAGTAACATCATCTTGTGGAAACCAAGAGAAGCTAATTTCATCTTCCTTTAGCTGACCAACGATATCTTGGATTATTGAACCATAACAGTCGCTGTTCACACCTTCTACAAAGAATAAAGGGCTAATAATGCACTTAGTTTAAGAGGTCTTTCAATTCATCTGGCATCTAACTCTGAGCTGATATCTCAAAATTTCCATTAACTTAACAAAATACATTATGACAAGGTAAAACTATTTCTGGGCATTTTTCAACAAGTGTTTTGTATATACATTGTTCATTTTTATTCATTATTTCCCATCCTCCGATTGAGCAAGAATGACGTCATAGTTGACTGGTGAGTCTATCTTGAAATCCTAGTGCCCTCTACGGAGAAGAAGCGGTAATTTTTGCAGAACAGTAAGCAAATTACAGCGCACTCAGTGTGGTTGCTCTAGTAACTAATACAACCAGCTTCCCCTGGATATGAACACAGACCACCGTATCTTCATGCTTGAGTGATACTTTTGTACCGACATTAAAATTGGTGCAACATATAAATATAGTTTAAACCGCTGCATACAGGAGCTTATGCAAAGCTATCTGGCATTCAGACAGGTCCCTTGGAGCATAATGTTGTCAAAAGTGGCCAGGTACAGTCAAATCGACATACTTTTGTTTGCAACATAGATGTCTTACATTTTATCAGTATAGGATATAAATTTTTTGTCTTTCTCACACTTAATTAAAATGTCTATTAATCTTGGTATCCTTATGTCTTTTAAATTCAATAGGTGCATCAAACATTTCCAAGATACAGGACCAGTTACTCGCAAAAAGAAAGACACTGGACACTATAAAGTGACTGGTCCCAATCTATAAGTAATAAATAATGTTATGACAGAAACACTTCAAGCACACCTTCTCGCAATACAGACACTGTTTAAGGGGAAGAGAGAAAGCAAATATAAGAAAATGGACACATAAGACTATGTACCAGAGATATTTTCTTCTTTAGATTGGATAAAAGCTTTGTACATATTGTAACACTAATTTATTTTTAATTCCTAGAACATGATCTGCTAATTTTCTGGTTTGTAATGAAGTTACATTGTGAGGAAACTGTGGGTGATAGAAAAGAATTGAGATCAAATTGAAATATTTCTATTTTATGTGACAGGTTTACAATATGCATATGTCTACTATAACAGAAAAACAGATGTTCATTGTGAAATAAGTGTTCATTGACTTATCATTTCATATATTCTTCATGGTCTACTTTTATGACTGCATAATTAGCTTTGCAGTGCACTGCATTGCAGTATATAGTTCTTTAAAAACAGTTATCGTATCTATGCACCAGGCGAAATAACACACTTTTATATAACGCGGGCAGACCCACCTCTCAAATAGTATATTTAGCTGCCTGTAGAGGGAGGCCTCAAAGCTGCTGTCAACAAATCTAATACAATTGCAAGCCGCTAGGGGAATCATATATAAACTTGCTCCATCAGCGATGCTATTAATGACGTCAAATTTTGCGCTGTAAAATTACAGATAAAAATAAACACCATGTATTCCCTGCCAAAAGGCCTGTTTTCAGCAAGATAATTATGATCTTCAATTGAAAGCACCATAATTTAAAATTTAATTGAACATCTCAGCACTATACATATCGCTTTGAATAACTGATATGATTTCCTGTTGTCTCTCTTGGAATATAGGGCATCAATGAAGCATCTCTTATCTGGTCATGTTTGCAGACAACCTCTTCACCTCATTCCAGGTCTTGTCCTCCTCCATTGCCTCCAGATGTACAATCTGCACCATGTTTGTTTGGGTCTCCCTCTCCTCGTATCCTGTAGGTTTCAATCAAGTGCCTCTCTCTAAATGGCTTCCTTTTCCTTCCTCAGGATATGCCAGATCCATTTCCATTTACGCCTCAATTTCCCCAGTCTTTCTCCAAAGTCCTAGGTTGGAGATTACTTCTGGCCAGTATGTGTTTAGGAACTTTCTTGAAAAAAGTCTGACCACTTACAAATGCGAGAATATTGACACAAACATTTCAGATCATAACGCGGTGTTATTGCACATGCGAATCAGTCTAGAATCTAAGTCATCAGAACCATTATCATATAAGAGGACTTATAGTAAAGAAAATCTAAACTCTAGATTCAACTCATGCGACTCATCTAAAATTTAATAAAATCTAAACTATTTAAATTTTCTGCTAGCTAAAGAAAACTGGGATAACGTACTAAGTTGTAATGATATGTTTTAGTTAGAACTTTTTATATGAATATTGTTTTCTGATATGACTTAGTAGGCCATGTAATGACATATTAAAAACAAATATATGTGTAATTTTGTGATTGGCCGTAGTAATAATTGTATTACGTAATGCGGTGACGTAGCAGTACATCGGCCAATCACAAAATTAATAGAGAAGTAACGATAGTTACAGAAAAATCAATAATCTTGAGAGAGATGTTCTTCGGTCTTGTTTCATGATGATGAAAAATGTTGCGGTGAATATAATTGTAAAGGAAAGTTAATAACCTTCAAAAAGAGTTATTCGTTATTCGTAATAGAAACGAGTAAATTGTAATTCTGATTATACAATTATATGATATATTATGAAATTGGAGTCATATAAAATTTTATTTCTGTCACCAAAAATCCACACCTGAGGAAAGATTTCATGACTCTTTATTTAATCAAATCTCGACCTAGATCTCCAAACAGTCGGCATGCTTCCTATCTGCTGCAAGTGGAGAATCATTTTTCGCCACAAATTTGGCGCCCAACGTGGGTCTCGAATAATCTTGAGAGAGATATGTTCTTCAGTCTTGTTTCATGACGATGTAAAAATGTTGCGGTGAATATAATTGTAAAGGAAAGTTAATAACCTTCAAAAAGAGTTATTCGAAACTCGTAATAGTAACGAGTGGATTATACAATTAAATATGTTACGAAATAGAAGATATTTAAAATTTTATTTCTGTCACTAAAAATCCACACCTGAGAAAAGATCTTATGAATCTTTATTTAATCAAATCTCGAACTGGATGATATTTACCTGGATGATTATATAGAATCAAATTAAATGATACATCTCTTCAATCATTAAGAAACAATTCGACCTGCAACAATTAAAATGGATGGTTACAAATATGTTGCCCGAACGTGTGGCTGATTAAGTTGGAGAATCTATGTGAATCCTATCAGCTGCGAGTGGTGGAAAAACGCCACAAAATTGGCTCCTGAACGTGGGGCTCGAATAATCTTGAGAGAGATATGTTCTTCAGTCTTGTTTGATAAGGATGAAAAATGTTGTGGGGAATATAGTTGTAAAGGAAAGTTAATAACCTTCAAAAAGAGTTATTCAAAATTCGTAATAGTAATGAGTGGATTATACAATTAAATATATTACGAAATAGAAGATATATAAAATTTTATTTCTGTCACCAAAAATCCACACCTGAGAAAAGATCTCATGACTCTTTATTTAATCAAATCTCGACCTGGATCTTCAAAACAGTCGGCATGCTTCCTATCTGCTGCGAGTGGTGAATCATTTTTCGCCACAAAATTAGCGCCCAACTTTGGCGCTGATTAATCATCGAGAAATGAGACGACCTGTTATATCGCCACAAATATTTTGCCCGAACGTACACACTATCTGCTGCGAGTGGATAACCATTTTTCCCCACAAAGTTCAAGTTGTGTTGATAGAAAATGTGATCTTTTCCTAACAACATTTAAACATTGCTTCAATGTTGCCTTTCCAATGAAAAGGGTGAAAATGTTCAAAACTAAAATATCTGGTTGGCTCACAAAAGGGATCCTAACATCCTGTAGAAAAAAAAGACTGCTTAGCCAAATAAACAAAACCTCAACTAATGAGAATTTTAAACAATACTACAAAATTTATATATCAACACTTAGGAGAGTGAAGCCAAACAGCAGCATAATAGTAGGTTTATTTTAAATGCACCTAATAAAAGTAAAGCCCTGTGGCAAATAGTAAAGAAAGAAACAGGAACAACTAAATCTAATAGTGAGAGAATCACGCTCACTGGTGTCCAGAAACCAACCGATGTCGCCAATGCTTTTATGAGCCATTTTTCAAACATGGTTGGAAATTTAAATTCCTCACAACCCTCACATAAACAACCTTCATATGTAGGTAAGGAAAATATACACTCAATTTATCTGAGCCCGGTAATGGAAAATGAAATTACTGATGTGAAAAATCTAAAAAACAAACATTCATGTGGCTCAGATGGTATTCCAGATTCGGTAATTAAAGCTTGTGTAGAAAACATTGCTGAGCCTTTAGCAGATATATGTAATGCTTCATAACGCTCTGGAATTTTTCCTCAGATATTCAAATCCGCTGAAGAAATTCCCATCTTTAAAAAAGGAGACAGAAATAATCTTGAAAATTATAGACCTACCTCACTCTTGTCTGCATTCTCAAAGATACTCAAACGAGTAATGTACAATAGAATGATATCTTTTCTTGAAAAATATGAAATATTCACCTCAGTTTGGTTTCCGAAAGGGTAAGTCCACTATGAATGCATTACACTCGTTTGTAAATGATGTATTGAAGCAACCGATCACAATCAGCGAGCTATTGGTATCTTTCTAGACCTGTCAAAGTTGTTTGATACAGTTAACCATATGATATTACTGGACAAATTAGATAAAGTCTGCATTAGAGGTATAGCCAATGCTTGGTTTGAGTCATATCTCAGTCAAAGGAAGCAGTATGTCGAAGAAAATGATAAGCATTCTACTTCAGCACCTCTAAAAGATGGAGTTCCACAAGGGTCAATCCTGGGGCTCATTCTGTTCCTAATATATGTAAATGACCTGTCATCAAATCTCAAAGAAACACAAGTAACTCTGCAGATGATACTAATATAATATATAGGAATCATAATATCTGTACCCTAAAAAATGACATAAATCAAAAAAATATAATTCTACATGAATGGCTGGTATGAAATAAGCTCCAGTTAAATATTGTGACTTTGTGGGTTCGCGAAATTAAAAGTCCGATCGCACCACTCAAAAATGTTCTTTATTTCCACAGAATTACAATCGGAACACTTGCCGATTACACAGAATTACGTAATGTACACAATCACAATTCACCAGTTCGTCTGTCACAGGTCCACTGCACTCAGTTACGTACACTCCTCCAATGCACGTACACAGTCCGTTCCCTCACTGGGCGCTCGTCACCGCTGCTCGACAAGACCTGAACTTTCCTCCAGCCCGACGCGTTGCTTATATAGGACCAACTGGCCAATCTAGAAGGTTCCGGATTAGATGAAATACCCTGTATGTTCGAGAACTCAGGGGGAAGAGAAAGAGACGGCACAGTGATGTTTTTCCAGCCACCCCTCGTTACCGCTATAAGACAAATGGGTGGGTGTGGCCGAACGTCTCCCATCCGGCCCCACAGGAAGTCCCGACGTTTGGGTGAAACTATAGATAAGACAACTTTTATTAACTTCAGTCCTGGTAAAGTATCTAATGAACTGCAGATTTGCATTAATACTCACTCCATAAAAGAAGCTAAAGAAACTAAATTCTTAGGAGTGTGGATTGATTCGGAACTAAAATGGAATGCACATATTATCTAGCAAATAAACTGTCCAAAATCTGTTATGCATTCAGAGTAGCAAGTAGAGTTTGTACCACAAGCGTGCTAAAAGCTATGTACTTTGGATATGTTCACTCAATTCTAACCTATGGCATTCCAGTATGGGGCATGTCCACAAATCTTTATGTCATCTTTAAATTACAAAAGAAAATACTAAAAATAATTAAACAAGTACCTATAAGAATGCCTAGTAGGATAGTATTTAAGGAATTAAACATTTTACCTCTCCCTTCCATATATATTCTGGAAACATTATGCTTCATCCATAAAAATAGAAATCTCTTAAAAACAAATAACATGAATCACACACACAACACCAGATCATTAAACCACATACATACCACATTCTGTCGCACCAATAAGAGTTGCAGTAGCATTACTCACCATGGGACTAGCCTACACAATACATTAACTGGACATTTCAAAGATCAGGTCTATAGCAAATTGAAATGTTCATTAACAAAAGCACTCTTAAAACATGTACCTTTTAACATCCAGAAATTTAAAGACATAAATTTGTAATAACTTTGTAAATATTATTTCTTGTATAAGCTACTTCATATTGTACATACTGTTTTATATAGTATTATGTTATATAATTATGTAGTATTACTGACGAAGCCATGATTTATGTATAAATCAAAAGGTGAATAAAGTATCTTATCTTTCTTAAACAACAATTGATAAAGGTCTGGAGCCTGGAGGTGACTGCTTTAGTCACCTTCCAAGTCTCAGACTCATAACAGGACAGCCTGACATTACTCCAGAAGATATGAAGTTTGGTCTTCATAGATATTCTAAACTGGTAATTTAACTATATAGTCAAACGTTGTGCAACAAGGTAAGAGTTAAAAATTATTAATGTATCCATGAAAAATAAATTATGCCAATTTCGTTAACATTTTATGTATGTAGGACAAAACTTAACAATGGATCAAACTTCCAAAAGTAATCAACATCCAGTCTAAAGTGGACAGCAACTTTTTGAATGCACTGTTATTTATTTACAATATTTTCATGAGTGACTTACCAAATATTCTTTAAATGGGTATATGCAAAAATTTCAAAATGTTATACAAAAAAATGGTGCAGTTTATAGCCCATTAAAACATTTTAACTGCTGATATTAAAAGAAACACTGGAGAAAATCCCCAACAAAACTCAAAAGCCTGGGGTGCATATATTAAAGCGTTCTGTAACAATAATTTGTTCAAACATAACTTACTTACCACAAAACCTGATTTAGCCTGAGATGCCCTTCCAGTAAAAAAATCCAGTGAATAATAATAAGTATATCATAAAATAATTCCTTTCATGGAAGTGTTGAAAACAGTGTTGTTTCATTAAAATTTAATTTAATTTAAACCAGATAATTTATTAATTTAAACCAAGATAATTTACCTGCAGATTCTGCAACAGACTCTTGTCTTTTTGAGCTTTTCTCTGCCTTCTTACTGCCTGCAATCACAAAAAAAAATAAACTCCTTAACTCCTGTACTACAACAAAAACAGGATATATCTGATGTTTCAGACATTTTATACAATATCTTAATACATAAAAAGCAAAACTTATGGTCAAAAAAGAAAAAAGAATTAGTGCAGATATCAAATACACCACTAGTACTCATTTTTAAGATTGAATTTATAATATATTGTGACTTTGTGGGTTCCTAGAATTAAAAGTCAAATTTGCAGAAATTCAAATCGTTCTTTATTTGTGCAGAAATACATTCACAGTAGCAGTATTACATCACATACACAATCACAGTCTACCAAGGTCGATGACCGCAACAACAGCGTGTTGGTTACACCTGTTTACAACATCAGCTCTCGTTACAACATCCGTTTACGACTCCACTGTTTTTTCAACTGCTCCTTGGCGAGTCATCGCTTCCTTAAATACCTCCACTGATAATTGCAGACTGTTCCAGAACAATAAAGAAACCGAATGCTCTCCATCAATCAAGATGTTACCAGAATGTTCTAACTTTCTGTTTTGGCAAGCCTTTTATCTCAGTGATGCACTATCCATCTGTTATCTTTATCTACAGGCTCTTTGTGTACACAAGCCGTGCTTATTTCTCTCCACCGAACCTTTTGTGCGCATTGCCACAACACTGCTCCCTCCTCAAGGCCGGTCGCCCCGAACAGCACCAAGGTAGCGGGCCAGACGACGAGGTGTAGCAGGCAGGCGTCATAAGTCAACCCTCTCATTACCGACTCCATAAGGTGTTGGAAGGTAGCTGGTACGTTGCAGAGGCCAAAGGGCATAACTATGAACTGCCAAAGCCCTTCTCCTGTTGAGAATGCAGTCTTTTCCTTGTCTCTTGGATCTAGAGCCACCTGCCAGTAATCCAATTCAGGTCCAGGGTCGAGAACCACTGTGCACCAGCTAGCATGTCCAAGGTGTCGTCAATCCGGGGTAAGGGAAAACAGTCCTTCCGGGTGACAGTGTTCAGCTTACTGTAGTCCATGCAGAAGCGTAGTTTGCCATTCTTCTTTGTCACCAGAACTAAAGGGGAACACCAAGGGCTGTCAGACTCATCAATCACTCCCCTGGATTTCATGTCATCTTGCATATCCCGTACCGCATCTTGTTTTGCCAGTGGAACGCATCTAGGTGGTTGCCGTATAGGCCGGGCATCTCTGGTGTCGATGTGGTGAAGTACTTTGTCCGTGCAGCCGTAGTCACTGTTACCTTGGCTGAAGACACGCTGGTATCGTCTCAGCAGTTGTCAAACCTTCTCGAGCTGTTCTGCGGTCAGGTGGTTGGCCGCCCTCTCCAATAAGCCGTCCAGCCGGGACCCCAGGTGTTGCGTCGGCACCGGCTCCTGTGTCTTGTCGATTGTTGTCATGCTGACCACACGGGCTCGCCGTCCCTAGCTCCGTCCCGGCCTGGACGTCGTGATCGGTGTCCGTTGGATTTAGCAGTCTCACTGGCACCTCCTCTCGGCATGGCAGCAATGCCCTGGCTACACACAGTCCGTGTATAGGCGTCCTCTGGTCCAGCATCATGTTCCTGGTTCTCTGGCCTTCCAGTCGCGCCGTTACCACCATCTCGCTTCTCGCGGGGACAAGCACGTCTTCCTTCAGGATGACCCTGCAGATTCCATGGCACTCTTCGGGTTGCCGGAGTATGGCCTTCTCCATTGAGCCGCAGGACCTTCCTGCTGACGTCGGCCGTCGCCTCGTGGCTCCTGAGGGCATCTAATCCCAATATCACCTCCTCAGTCACCTTCGCGACGAACACCACTGACGCACGGTACTCCGTCCCAAGGTCAACTTCAGCATGGCCTCCTCCACAGGCAAGGTGTCACCCGAAGCCGTCACTAGCTGGTATGGTTGGCTTGATTTCTTCGACGGCAAATCCCTGGCTACGTCCGGTCTAATGACGGTCACGGTTTCCTCGGTGTCCACAAGCACGCGGCACGGCTTCCCTCTCACCCAACCGTCCGCGATGAGGCTGTCATCCATACGTCGGCTGGCGGCACGCAGTCACTCGAGGGGATGGTGATATCGCCGGCGAAGTGCCCCTACCCACGCCGGGCCTCACTCGTTCTTCCGGCTGCTCCTCCTGGTGTCGGCAATCTTTCTCTAGGTGTCCCGGCTGTCCACACACCCAACACACGACACTAGGTCTTCGCCGACGTCCCTCAGCTGGTTTTCGGTCTCCATTATAGCGAATACTCCTTGTCCTGGAAGTCGGAGTAGCTGTCACCTTGGCCGCCTCCATCCTTAACGCTGCCGTTAGCGCCTCGTAGATGGTTTTGTAATCGCCGAGTATTAAGCGCTGACGTATCTCGGTGTCCCGTACCCCGTCAACGAATGTGTAGGCAGCCGCTCGGGATACGAACTCGGGTGGGAGGTCGATTAAGGCTTTGCTGGCCAGCTGCTCGGTTGTCAGGGCGAACTCCTGCAGCGTCTCCCCTGGCTGCTGTGACGTTGACTTCAGCTGGATGCGGTACGCTGCGGCTGAGCAGTGGTTTCCGAAGCGGTTCTCCAGGGCCTCCCAGATGTCCTTGGGCGCCGCCGCTGTCTGGACCACGTTTAGGACTTCTGCGGCCCGTCCCTGGAGGCTGGCTATTAGCTGTGCGGCCTCTTCCCCAGGTGACCACTTGTGCTTGGCCACTGTGTCGAACTGTCGGCGGAAGACTTCGAAAGTCGCGCCGTCGTATTTAGGAGGTTTGACGCGCGCAGGTGTTGTGTCGCGTCCCGACGCGTCGGCCTTCACGTCCTTCAACCTGCCGACGATGTCCTCTACCATGGCGTTCAGGGACTTTGTGTTGCTGTCGGCCTTTCCCTCAAGTCGTTAACGCGGTTCGCCAGGTCTTCGACGCGCTCGTCCACTTGACCCATCCGCTTGCCCAGCTCCGTGACGTCATCCCTACGCCGGCCAGCTGTTCTTCAAATTTTTCGTCGAGGGTCTCGTTGGCAGCCTTCATTTCAGTTGTTAATTCGGTCATCTTCCCGGACATCGTCGCGGCCAAGTTGTTATTTGCTGTCTCCAACTTCTCTTCCATTTTCTCGGTGATGTTATCGTTAGCCGCCTTCATTTCTTCCATTTTGGCGGTGAGATTGTCGTTAGCCGTCTTCATTTCTGTTAGTTCCGCGGCCAGGCTATTATTTGCCGCTTTCATTTCCGAGGTCAGTTCGGCCTTCATTTCCATCATCTTCTCCAAAATCTTTTCCAATGCCGCGACCATCATTGAATGTTCCTGACACCAATTGTGACATTGTGGGTTCGTAGAATTAAAAGTCCAATTTGCAGAAATTCAAATCGTTCTTTATTTGCGTAGAAATACTCACGGTAGCAGTATTACATCACATACACAACCACAATCTACCAAGGTCGATGACCACAACAACAGCGCTCTGATTACACCTGTTTGTAACACTCCTGTTACATCTTTACAGCTGTTTACTGTTCCTGTTTACGACTGCTCCTTGGCGAGTTGTCGCTTGCTTAAATACATCCACTGATAATTGCAGACTGTTCCAGAACAATCAAGAAACTAAACGCTCTCCATCAATCAAAATGTTACCAGAATGTTCTAAATTTATCTGTTTTGGCGTGCCTTTTATCTCAATGCTACACTATCCATCTGTTATTTTTATCTGCAAGCTCTTTGTGTACACAAGACGCGCTTATCTCTCTGCACCGAACCTTTGTGCGCATCGCCGAGACAATACCATCACAGACATATTAACAAATAAGGAAGATTATCATGGATTATTGGCAAACTCTTAGTAGTGAATGACTTCCATGGAAGAATAATGTTACCATTTTTACTAGCAATATTCAAGGCAGAGATGGAGTTCATTCATATTCAAGGCTATTTACTTTCTGGTTAATAAGATTGTTACCATTAAGCATGATGCACACCGCCTGTCATAACCAGAATGGAAATTTGCTATTGAGAGTTTTCCACAGAATTTTGCAAATTGCTTGCAATATTGCAACAGATAATTTAGTTGGTAACCAAATGTGAGGGTACAACAGCTAAAGCTGCAACTCCTCAGGCAAGGATATTAAAATATTAGGTGTTTTAGCAATATTGAAAAAGAAAGGGGGCATTATTAGGAAAAGAGATAGTATGGTCAATTTAATAATCTCTTCTCACACTAATTTTTCTTGGCATAACTGGTTCCGATGGTTGACGTCTGCAGCATCATACAATTCTTTATAATTTAGAACTGTCAATATTGATAATTTGGCATCCATTGTTGCACACATCTGTTTATGTGTTATGCGAAAAATGGCAGTCAAACGCATAGTAATAGAACAAGCATTTACAAAGGCCTCAAGTCACCTGCATAAGTTTCCAAACCAGCTGTGTAGCAGGAACCCTTCTTAAAAGGAGTAGAAGCCTGCAACTTCCAATCACGACAGTGTGTGTTTAACCTTAAATAATATGAAATTTTCGGCTTTATTCTGTTTAGGTCATGACAGGCACTATATGTCACTTTATTCTTTAAGATCAAAAAGTACTAAAAGTGGATCCATTTTCAGCTAATTGTAGTAATATTAGGTGCTAACAATGTAACATCAGCTCTTGGTATCAATCACAATTATGTTCCTGTCAACAAGATGTTATGATGTAGCAGAATAATAAATAGTGTTTAGCAACTGGTCAGTAGCATTAACAAGTTGTTAAACTTTAATTAGGTGTTACAGAATAAGCCTGAATGTGAATGTATATGTCTTGGTAATTTATACTGCAAGCAATTCTGCCCATGAAATTTAGAAAGGCTGTATTTCAATTCTGCACAGTTGTAGCATGCAAGTACACTAATTTTACAGTTTGCACTGCTTCTTTGTACTCTGTGTAGTAAGAGTGGCAGTGCCCTTTAGGTATTTTTGTCTCTAGAAGAATTAGGTTATTTTGCCTTCCACAAGCTTGAGGTCAGAGCTATGGAAGGTACTATCATACACAGTAGCAATGCATTGTAATGAAAATATACACACTAATCTAATTCTAGGAATGCACATCTAGTAGGTATTTGAGAGGAACATTTTTACAGCATAGTTTTAAATAAATCATTTTGCTGTGCTACACTACTACCACTACTACCATCACCGCCACCACCTCTAGTACTACAACTGACTTCAAAATCTTAAAGATACGACGGTTATTCATAAAGTAAGGTCCATTATTTTTTATAAATTAAACCATCATAGATATTCACAAAAAAAAATTATTGGATTCCTTACATCTTTCTCTGTTTTTCTACATAATTGCCATACTTGTTAAAACATTTGCCATAACGTTGTACAAGCTTCAACGTACCGTCATACACATCTGCCGCCTGTGAGGATAACCAGTCTTCAACTGCTTCTTTCAACTTGTCATCTGTGCGGTGGCACTTGCCACCGAGAAACTCCTTTAGGTAGCGGAACAAGTGAAAATCACTCAACGCCAGGTCTGGACTGCACGGTGGGTGGTCAATCTATTCCCATTCAAAAGAGTTGATGAGATCTTGGGTTTGCCTGGCAGAATGTGGTCTGGCATTGTCATGCAGCAGCAACACTCCAGATGTCACAAGGCAACATCACATTCTGTACTGCATGATGGAGGTTAGTCAGAGTAGCGCAGTAAGCGTTTGCATTGATGGTTGTCCCTCGTACCATAAACTCAACTAGCAACACTCCATGTCTATTCCAAAACACGGATGCCATCACTTTCCATGTTGAGATTGTCTACTTGGCCCTGACCTTGACTGGTGATCTGTGGCGCCATTCCATCGATTGACATTTTTACTCAGGAGTCATGCAAAAAACCCATGTCTCGTCCGTCCCCAGTGAGAATTTGAGCCGATATCATGAGGAAGGAGATCAACTATTGGTACAAAAATTCAGTGCACAAGCCATTCTTGTAATTTTGTGTTCCTCAGTAAGCAGCCTTACAACCCAACGTGAACACAGCTGGCGAAATTGCAAATTTTCAGAGACAATTTTGTACAGAGTTGTTCTACCCACATCCGGAAACTCCATTGCTAAAGTGGATATTGTGAATCGCCGGTTTTCATGGATCTTATCATCCACGGCATTTAACAAATCTTTTGTGATCACTGACGGCTGACCGGATCGCGGTTCATTATGGACATTGTGGCATCCGCCTTTGAAAGCTCGAACCCACTTACGCACTTTGCTGTCACTCATCGCATTGGGGCTGTACACTTCACTGATCTGACGATGAATGTCCACTGCTAAAATGTTCCTTGCCGTAAAATGATGATGATGATATATATAAGGACGCTCAACTACGGCGGTCATCAGCGCCCTTTAAAAAACTAGTCATGGCAAAAGCCAGATATAAAACTTTCTAAAAACTATACAAGTGTAACAAAACCTATTAAAAATACACGCACAAGTAATGCTGGGAGTTGGTCTGCATGCGCGTTTCAATGTTCACGCGAAATTCGATGAGCTATGGCAAATCGGACCTTACTTTACGAATAAACCTCGTATATAATCTCTAGTTAAACATATGGAAATAGCTTAAGAAAGAGAACTAATCCTATAGATAACATCAAGCATTGGAACAACAGGCCAAAATATATAACAGTTCACACATGAAAAGTTCAGCATTACCATGAGCCTTCATCCTCCCATGAAAATGAAAATTAATGGGTTAGGACCTGTCAGCCTCTTGCATGCAGGCCACAAGTTGAGCCCATTGTGCCCCTCTTATTGGAGTGCTCATTCAAGTCCCATAGCCTTCAAAAAGGACAGGATAAGTTTTGGATGAATACTCCTTATATCATCTGGTCTCAGTTTGCCTGAGCCCAGGATGAAGTGTCTAATGTAGTGAGTGGTTCACATTCACACAAAATATGTAGAGAAGAAATCCTCTCCATCACACTTCCTGCATGTGGAATCTTCACTAAGCTTCATCACATGCAGGTATCTAGATTGTTCTGCCCTGTCAATAGGCCAACAACACTTCTAAGTTGTGCCCAACTGAAGGTTAGCAGAATCCTGCTGTTTTTTTTCTGCTAGGTCCCTCCATCATAGACTGAGCCTGCCTAGCTGTAGTAAGATTATGCCATGAAGTGCCATGTTGAAGTGATACCCAATCAAGGACTTCACATCTGGCCCTTCTTGGGGTAATACCAAGGACAGGTTCCGGACCAATAAACGTGTTGGCTGTGCTCTCCCTGGCTAGCATATCAGCTACTTCATTTTCTCTGATTCAAGCATGCTCAGGTACCCAGCAGAGCTGTACTGGTTGGCAATAACAGAGAATATCCAAAATTTCTTGGCACTCTTGTACCAACCTAGACCTTGTTGTGCTAGCACACAACATTACTTCAGGGCAGCCTGCCTGTCACAACAGATGCAAATCTGACTGTGCAGCCAACGCATCCCTAAGATGTGATAAGCATAGGCCAAAATAGCATAGATTTTGTAGAATAGCCTCCCTATGAGTACAATAGCCTCATTGCCCATAAATGCCAGTCCTAGTCTCTTTGTCCATCTTGGAGCCATCTGTATACCAGACAGACCCCTTGACACACTCAGAAGCCCAAGGGCCATGAGTCCATTCCTCTCTGGAAGGAAAACTGACCCTATATCTAGAGTCAAAATTATAATTAGGCTTCATACTGTCGCAAATCATCGCTAGGGTAATCTGCGACTTCTGAAGTCTGTTCAGTATCTCTCTGTGTCCTGTAACCAGATTTTTAAAACATCAACAGTCCAAACTCCAGAGACGATGAGCAGTCACCCCGGCCTCTCCTTGGATAAAGTGATCCAAACGAGGTAAGCCAAGCAGCACCTGAAGGGCAATGAGTGGAGTAGTGCACAAGGCTCCAGTGATTCCCAAACATGCTAGGCGTTGGATCTTATTTAGTTTGTTTTTGGTTGTCTGTGTCCTGACACAAGGTCACCATACAACCGAAGCAAAAGTGATGGAAGGCCTAATGATGGAGACATAGAAACAGTAAACCACTCGTGGTTTTAGTCTTCACCTCACACCAAAGGTCCTCCAACAGGCACACAGAGTATTGCAGGCCTTAATCACCTTATGTTCAATGTGCTCTCTCCACATCAACCTAGAATCCAGAATAACTCCCAGATACTTGACTGACCCAGATTGGAGCAACTTCTTCCCAAAGAAGATCGGCTCATACAAACCATCTAGCCACCTCTTTCTTGTAAAACAATGACAGTTTTATCAGGGTTAACTGACAATTCTGCCTCATGACATCACCTTTCAACAGCTTCAAGGGCACTTTGCATAAGGCCTGAAACTGTATTTGCAATTTTAGTTAATTGATGGTCCTGAGCTACCATGGCCAACTTGCCGTCATGACATTAAATTCTCCATTTGACTCGTATATTTCCTCGGTAGACCACTGGGCTCTCGCATCCGAGATATGCCGTTTGTGGTGACTTACTATCTAAGTACTGGAGTCCCAGGCTTCATCATTTAGTTAGGGCAGCCTCTGGGCATAATGCATATCAGCCTACTCTGGTTGAGCAACAGTAGTGCCCGGAAGCCCTCCAGGGATACCATACTCCATTGAGTTACACACAAGTTAAGTCCAGATGCGAGACCCCCTAGTGGTCTACCAGGGAAATATATGAGTCAAATGGAGAATTTAATGTCATGACGGCAAGTTGGCCATGGTAGCTCAGAACCATCAATTAACTAAAATTGCAAATACAGTTTCAGGCCTTATGCAAAGTGCCCTTGAAGCTGTTGAAAGGTGGTGTCATGAAGCAGAATTGTCAGTTAATTGTCAGTTGTGAGCAAAGGTGCTACAGCACATTTTGCTGATTGAGGGATTTCCCTTCTACATTTCTTTGCTGTGCCCACAATGCTTGTAATGTTACGCTTCAAACTTTCTGCAAGGTATTTGGTTGTGGAAAAATTGTCACATGCAATATTTCTTGCTACAAATACAAAGGGCTGTATAAGACGCATTACAACATGTTCTGCAAGAGGAACACCTGTGGGGCACTGCTCATCTTTGCCCAGGTAAAGAAAACCATTCACCAGGTACTTTGAATTTGCATCAACTGCAAGCCAAAACTTTATTCCAAATTTGTCCGGTTTATTGCTCATATATTGAATGAAAGAGCATCTAGCCTTGCAAGGAAACAGTTGCTCATCCACAGTGATATTTTCACTTGGAATGTAACACTGCAAGGAATGGACAATAAAAGGATTCCAGATAGGAGTAGCAGCTGCAAAGCGATCTGTACTTAGTCTTTGAGAATGTGTCCTTGTCATCAAATTGCATAAACCACAAAATTTCAGCGAATTTGTTTCTACTTATTGTGTTCCTGAAAAATGGTGTTGCCCACGTATTTGATCATAACTTCAATGGAAAGTTTTTTGCCCCAACACCTTGTAAATACATAAGTGGTAGCACGAATTGTGCCACTTGGACAGTCAAGCTTTCCTCCTCATCGACAAAGGGTCTACAGAGTGCCATAAACCAATCAGGAAGGAAAACAACAGATGTTGACAGATCCAAAGGCATACCCGTCAAAATGACGGGTGGCAGTCCTTCTAGTAGGAGTTGTTTGTACAAGTTTTTAGAAAGTTCCAAAATGCTTAATTCTTTGGGGACGTATTTGTGATAAGTATTTATTAAAAGTCGTAGAACATGGGAAGTGTAGAAAAAAACATAAGCAAGAAATAAGTCTTCTAAAGCAGCACATCCGTCAAAATGACAGGTGCAGTCCTTCTAGTGTTAAAGCAAAGAATTACATAGTGAACAGCATAAGTAATGAACAATTGGAAATTATTATCAAAGCACTGCAAGAGGAATGCTACAAAAGTTTGATGCTATCTATGCAGCAAAATCAAGTGCAAATAAACTGTTGTGCAAGAGAAGGTTGTTAAGTTTAAAAATGGAGGGAAATTACGAACCCACAGTTCTTTAATATTTTAGAGAAACATGTTAATGAGCTACGTAATGCAGGGAGAATGTTACCGAAGAGGATAAATTGAAGTACTTATTGTTATGTATGCCTGAAAGTATTGCTCACGTGGTGTATATTTTAGATGCCCTACCAGAAAAGGAAAACTCTATAGAATATGTGAAATCAAAGCTGATTTTGGAATTCAAGAAGAGAAGAGTAAGCCAAGATGATGATTGCAATTAAGAGGAGAACAAATCTGTGTTATGGATGCCAACAGCCTGGTCATTACCAAAGAGACTGTCCAGCAAGGAAAAGCAAAGTGAAGTATTCAAATTGGAGAGCTGGATTCAACTGCAGAGGAAACAGCAACCTGAGGGGAACCTTCAACTGACAAGGAACATATAGAGATGGAAGGAAAAGCATGGTGTCAGCAAGAGATACCAGCAGAGAAAGAGGAGCAGTTCAAGTATAATCCTAGGCAACTGGAGAGAGGTCAGATAAAAATTTATTTGATGTTGAAGTTGCAACAAATTCTGTGAGTAAAAACTGTAAAGCTAAATCTCAAAACAGTGGATGTTTAGATCACATAATTCATAATGTTAGATACTATTCAGAATACAGAGAGTTAGATTCACCAGTAAATGTAACAGTAGGTGATGGTTTCTCTTTGAAGGCTAATACTCGTAGTCAAGTTGCAAAGGTGTATTGCATAAAGTATAAAAGTGAAGTGTTTGATTGCCTTGTGGAATATACAAGATTAATGGAAAACCAGACAGGTAAGAAAATGAAAGAGTTTTGGTGTGACAATGGAAAAGAATACTTGAACTATAAATTTTACAGGTTCGCAAAAGAAGGCCTTTATATAAAAACTGCTCCACTATATATGCATGAATTAAATGGAGTTGCAGAAAGGTTCAACAGAACACTGATGGACAGAGCTAGATGTTTAAAAGCAGAAGGAGGATTTGACAAGCGATATTGGCCAGAAGGTGTCAAAACAGCAATGTACATAGGAAACAGGCTGTTGACAACTACAGAAATAGGAAAGACCCCAGTCAAAATCCTTACAGGAAGGAAACCAGATTAAAACATTTAAAACTCTATGGAAGTATTGTGTTTGTGAGAATTCCTGAAGAAAGAAGAACTTCAAAGCTGAATGATAAAGCAGTAAGAGGAAAACTAACAGGATATAAAGTGCTAGTTGGTAACAAGATAATCATTAGCACGCATGTGAGATTCATGGAACAAACAAGATTAATTGAATATACAAATGATGAAGAAAAGAATAAAGTGGAATTCAGCAAGATTGAAGAAAATAGTCACAATGAGAACATAAGAGATATAAATCATGAGAAGAGAGACAGAGCTGAAAGTAATGAGGTAGCTAGCGATGAAGAAAGCAAGGAGGTGATGGCAAATAAAAGACCACAACAGGAAAGGAAATAACCAGAAAAATATAAAGACTAAGTTATTTAAGCAAATTTCTGTAATGCAAGTGTTCCAGTAAACTATGAAGAAGCAATTAGAGGTACTGATTCAATTAAGTGGAAATAAGAAATGGAAACAGAAATATATAATATATAACCTAGAGAAAAACAATACCTGGAAAGTAGTGAATAAACTTTTGGATAAAAACAATAGAAGTGAAATGGATTTATGGAATCAAATCAAGTGGAAAGCATTAAGCAAGTGTAATTGCAAAAGGATTTCAACAAATGTATGAAGAAAATGAAGAAATATATTCACCAGCTATCTACAGCATGTGTTAGAGGATGGCGAATAGAACAAACGGATGTGAAAATTGCATTCTTAAATGAAAAAATTAAATCTGGAGTATATATTTATCCGTCAGAAGGACTAACATTGAAGAAAATAATGTCTACTGAAAAAATCACTATATGGATTGCGAGAGAGGCCATGAGATTGGTATGAATGTTTTCTTGAGTTTATGTGCAGAATAAATTTCAAAAGATCTGAATATGACTATTGTTTACACACAGGGTACATAGTTAACAAAAGAATATATGTAATATTATATGTGAATAACCTGTTGGCTTTTGGCAAAGAAATGAAAAGTATTGCAGAAGTAAAGAAGATGCTAAGTAACCAATTCTATATGAAAGACTTAGGAAGAATAAATAATTACCTAGGAATTAATGTAAAATATGTGCTAGAGAAAAAAGATATGACCTTGAGTCAAGAAGAATACGTTATAAGTTTGGCAGAAAAATACAGAATTGTTGAAACACCTATGGAAATCAATCTGAAACTTGAATCAGCTGAGAAGGTGAATGAAAAATTGAAGTATAGAAATCTGATAGGAGCATTATTGTATGTTGCAAATGGTACATGCCCAGATGTGTCTTATTCAGTAAATTACCTGTGTCATTTTCAAAGTGGCTATGACGATACCCACTACAAACATGCATTGAGAATATTGAAATATATCATACAAAAACTCTAAAGTTAAGAGATGGATCATGTTGTAGTGAAGAAATGAAGGCATATGTGGATGCAAATTGGGCAGCTGGTATGTCTCACAGAAAATCAAGTGTTACAGTAATTCAAGTGTATGGAAATACAGTTATGTGGAAATCACAAAAACAAATAAAAATAGTATCAAGAGCATCAACTCATGCAGAGTATTATGCATTAGCAGATTGTGTTGAGGAAGTATTACCCATAAGAGGAATTTTAGCCGACATTGATGTGAAACTAAATGAAAGTGTAACAATCTGAGGACAATAGTGGTGCAGCTGCATTGGCAAAGAATGGCAAATTCTGTAAAAATTCTAAGCATGTAGATATTAGTTATAATTTTGTGAATGACTATGAGAAGAAAGCTGACATTAACACCCCTTCCTACTCACAGCTTCTCTCAATTGACCATTTCCATGTTGCTCTAACATGACACAAAAATTCACCTAATTGTCTTACCTGATCAAGATCAGTAAACACTTTCTTTACTGTTACAATATTTTTTATTTATAAACCATTCATCTCTAATTACATTATTCCTCCATTTGTCTGACCCACATTCCCACATCATATGCTGTCCATCTTCTTTGTCCCCACATATCAGACAGCAACTCTGCAATACACTGTTCCTTTAATCTCTTAATTTCCATGCCCCTAATCGGTACCATGCTATCACTTCTCTTTCCATTTTATTACAAACAATTACAGACTAAATATTCTTCTAATCTTAATTTTGTTCCAAATATCCTAACAAGGATCAGTGTCATTTTCCACTCCACTTCAGTGCACATTGCTTGACAGTCAATGTCCTCAAATCTAGTTCTCACTTCTTTCCATACTCCCTGTGTTGAACTGAATTTATTTATACAACTTGCAATTTAAATATTTTTATCTACAATACATACATATTCCTTAATCAAGTTGTATTATGGTGCCATTTCCCTTATTCACTTTGCTAGCTCAGCCTGCTTGACACCCAGGCCTTTTATAGTCTTGCTGAGTAGAATAGTCAACCTCTATCCTCTACTCTAGTTTGCAGTTTCCCTTATCCCATATTTTCTTTTCCACTCTTTACTTTTCACGTCAATTTCTCTTTAGCTTTCCAAAACATGTTCCCTGTATTTGTATTTTCATATTTCCCCATAACCATTTTTATGGCTATTGCTCGCTATGCACTTTTCCCATTTCTTCTCCCATACTTCTTGGCTCCATATTGCTAACTCTTTACACTATCAAAATAGGAACTGCACTTTGTTTCTCCACATAATTCACATATTTCTACATTATTACTTGTTAATCCCCTTAGAAACATTGATCCTGTTCTAATCCAAACCATTCCTTCCCTCTCCTGTCTGTTCCATTGGTCTACATATCTTTCTCTTCCCCATTCTCTCTTTATTAACCTATAAAATTTCAATGATCTTCTGTTTTCTAGCCCTTCCCATATTTCTTGTCTTTCTATATCCTCCACTCTATTTCTATTTCCAAAAACCTTCTACATTCCTATTTTCTAGTCTCCATAAATCGCCCATTCCTATTTCTTCCACAATTTTTTTTCCGCCTCAACCCACCAGCTTTTCCTACTTCCTATTTTCTTTTGTTGATTCATATATAACTTTAGGATTTCATCATTTTTCATTTATACCCACATTTTAAAGATCTTTCCATTATTATGCCTTTTCTTTTGGTTTTACCGAATTCTTCGCCTGGCACTGCTCTGGACAGTCCCAACACCTCTTTGGCAAATTGCTTGTAAAGCTGGTCTATTTTATTTTTTCTTTTGACATCCCCCATATTTTTGCAGCATACAACAACATCCTTGGCTCCACCAGTGTTTCATGCATTTTCTCTAACCATTTACTTAGCATATCAAGTTTCACTTTACATATCCTTATTCCTACCACTACAGCCTTGCCTTTAGCAACCACCTTCCTGCCATGTGCTTACCATTCTCCAACATCCTAACACTTAAGTACTCAAATTCTTTAACAACTTCTAATTTTTCTCCCTCTAAAAACCATTGTTCCTCTTTCTTCAATTTTGTTCCTCTTCTAAAGACCATCACTTTGAATTTTTTTGTATTTACTTTAATTCCCCACTCCTCACAAAACTTTTGGATTTCATTTATTGCTCTTTGTAATCCTACTGCTGTTATTGCTCCTACCATCAGATCATCTGCATATAACAAACCTGGTATCTCTCTATTTCCTACTATCAGACAGTGTTGATTTCTTCCTTTCATGCTGTCTACTATATCATCTATAAATAAATAAAATAAAATTGGGACTTAATTTACAGCCCTACCTTAAACCTATCTTCTGTTCTGTCATCTCTGTTGTCTCGTTCTTTTCACATCTTACACAAACTTTAATTCCTCTATATAACTTAGTTATTTCTTTTATGAATTCATCACTAACCCCTTTTATTCTCAATTTGGGACTTGCTTGCCGGACGCGAGAGAGGTCGGACGTGTTAGTGCACGCGCTCGTAAACAAAGATGATAGATATACAAATGTATCGAGCAAGGATAGGTGCTTTCGATGCCAGCAAAATTAAATTTAAGAAGAAAGAACAAGGCACAATGGGCATAAACTGGTGGTTTATCTTGGTAATATCACTCTTTTGGCTATTGGAGGAGTAGAATTAAATCCGGGACCGACGATGGAACAGATAGGCAAAATGCTGGAAAATATCACCAAGGAAATGAAAAGTATGGAAAACAGATTAGGAGAAAGAATGGGAGAAAAGTTTGACGAGGTTAAATTAGTATTGGGAAAATTTGAGGAAGAGATAAAGGATGAAATCAAAGAGTGTAAACGAAGATTATTACGTCTCGAAAACAGGAAATTGAATTTGATTATCTTTGGTGTAGAAGAGAAAAGAGACAGAAGAGCATGGCAGGACGTAGAAGAGCTATTCCAAGAGAAATTAAAATTGAAGCTGGTGGGATGGGAAATAGTGGACTCTTTCAGAATAGGACGAAAAGGACCAAGACCAAGACCCATCATAGTTAAAACTGCAACAAGGAAATTTAAGTGGGAAGTACTGAGAAGCAGTAAGCAGCTAAAAGGGACAAAAATATTCATTGAACACGATCTGGGAAAGAAACAGAGGGAATTGAAATCAATAGCTCTAATGGAAATGAAGAAAGCAAGAGAAGCCGGTAAAAGAGCCTTTGTTAAAGGAATGGATTTATGGATATACGGTGTGAAACAGAAACTCAGTCGGCATTATATAGCATGGGAGGGGAACTACATCCTACGTACAGTGCATGGCAGAGACGATATATCGTCAGCAGATGGCACAGGTCAAGAAAGGCGAATACATACGGAGACAACGGCGGTAACCTCAGAACAACAGAGCAGGGTGAGGGGAGATACGTCACCAGTGGCATCACAGAGCAGGGTGAATGGAGATACGTCACCAGTGGCATCAACGTCACAACAGCATAGGAAGGGGAGTGCAGTTTCGTCACCAGTGACGTCACCGGATAGGCCGGCAAAGCAGATGATGCCATACATGAGAGAAGATAAACAAACACATGGCTCAAGAGATCAGCTGGTTGTAACTGCGGGAGGGGAGACTAGTGGAATGACGGATAAAGGAGTCAGCTGGAATCAGAAGATCTGAATGTAGTTTCAATGACTTCGGGCAGTATTTTAGAGCTAAAAGAGCGGGTGCGGACTAGACTGCAAGTGAATTTAGAAAAATATGCATTTGAAAGAAAAGGGTTAGTATAGGGATTCAAATTTTCGGTGGCAGCTTGGAATGTGGAAGGTGTATATGAAAAAGTGTGCAGTGGTGAGGTTCAAACTGTGTTGAAAGGATGTGACATGTTATTGGTGGTGGAAACATGGTTAGAAAGGGAAGTAAATATAATGATTCTGGGGTTTAATATTGAGGGTGTGAAGAACCACAGAAGGGGCAGAGCCTCAAGTGGTATAGGATGCTTTGTAAGGGTAGATAAGGGGTGCAAAGTGAGAGAAGAAAAGGACCTATGGAGTAAATCGGTGTTGTGGCTATCCATGAGTAATATATTTAAGAAAGGAGGAATGGTGTGTATTGCTGTAGTATATAACCCACCGTCTACATCAGATTATTTTGATACAAATGTGTTCAGGAAATTAAGTTGGGGAATAGAGGAACTGAAAAGTAAATATGGAAGTGTAGAAATAATAGTTTCAGGGGATTTAAATGCAAGAATTGGGGATAATCAGGTTAAACTGAATAACCAAAGTGGAGAATATGATAAAGAGTATGGATAGGAGACAGAGCAAAGATAAGGTTATCAGCAGTGAAGGGAGGAAGCTTTTAGAATTTTGTGAGGAGCAGAATCTTATGATTTGTAATGGGTATAAAGGATTGGATACACAAGGGGAATATACATTTATTAATAGAAATGGCCAGAGTGTGGTGGACATGGTAATGTGCTCGCTGGGGATTGACAACTGGATAATAGATTTTGAGGTTATGAATGTTATATTAGGGAGTTGCCATTTTCCAGTGAAATTGAAATTAGGAGAAGTTAGCAGAAACTGTACAGAAGTAGGCACTGATTATCTAAGTGTTGTGGAAATTTATAAGTGGAGAGAGGAAAAGCATGATACTTTTTGTGAGGAACTAAACTCAGAAGGGGAGAAAATACTGCAAGTGAGAGTAAGTGGTTTAGTAAATACCAATACAATAGAGCAAGCTGTTGAAGCATTAGAATATTGTGTAAAGAAGGCGGCGGGTGAAATGAAGATAGTAGGTTTTCAAGATAAATATAGATGTTGGTTTGATAAGGATTGTAAAATGGCTAAAATGAGAGTAAGACAAGAGTTAAGGAGGTGGAGACAGTCAGGAGCAAGAGAGAAGAGAGAAAATTTTTTGACACTTAGATGGGCACATAGATGCCTGATGGAAGAAAAGAAGAGGGAATGGGGAATAAAAATGTGTAGAACGTTATATAAGGCAGCAAAAACTAATGATACGAAAAAGATATGGTCAATAGTTAAAAGCCTACATAAAGAGGGGGCAAGAAATGAGGATATAAGTTCAGACCAATGGTGTGAGCATTTTAAAAATTTATTAGGACAGACCTGTTTACAAGTAATGGAAATGAGATTCCAGGGAAGCCAGTATTTAATAAATGATCTAGACGGAGAAATTACAAACGTTGAGTTATGTGAGCATATTAGGAAGTTAAAAGCCAACAAAGCCAGTGGGATTGATGGTATACCAGGGGAGGTTTGGAAGGTATGGGCAGCTGAGATGCGCAGCAAAATAGTAATAAGGCTATTTAATAAAATATTGGAAACGAGGGAGTTTCCCAAGAAGTGGAGGAAAAGCATGGTAGCACCAATTTACAAAGGAAAAGGGAAGTAAAAGCGACCCAGCAAATTATAGGCGAATAAGCTTACTTTCTGTTATAGGGAAGATCTTTACAGGAATTTTAGCAAATAGACTACAGAAGTGGGTAGAGGAGAAGAAGCTATCAGAGTTCCAAGCAGGATTTAGACCAGGGAGGAGAACAACTGATATTTTTACTATCAAAACAAAGACAAATATTTAAGCAATAAAAGGGGGAGGGTTTATATGGCATTTATTGATTTAGAGAAAGCATTCAATACAATAGAGAGGCATTGTGGATAAAATTAAATAACAAAGGGGTAAGTTGTAAATTTATTGAAATACTGCGCAAAATATATCATGATAATGAGTTCTGCATCAAGCTGCAGGGAAACAAAGTAACTAATTGTATAGAGAGGGTGTAAGACAAGGATGTAAACTCAGTCCGGTGCTATTTAACCTTTTTATAGATGATATTCTAGAGGAGATTGCTAAAAATAGGGTTCACTCACCAGTTATTCACAACAATGAAATCCCAGGGTTGTTATTTGCAGATGACTTAGTAGTTGGTTCTATATCTGTTGGAGGACTGAGAAGCGCGATTGAAGCAATAAGTAGTTATTGCCAAAAATGGGGGTTGAGAGTTAACGAAAAGAAAACGAAGATCATGGTTTTTAAGAAAGGTTATAGATTGTGTAAAGGTGAGAAATGGGAGATAAATGGAAGAGAAATAGAGGTCGTAAAGAGATTTGATTATTAGGGGATAAGACTGAGCTGTGATGGTAAATGGACTGAACAGAAAAAATTGGCTCTAGCAAAAGGTAAAATGGCCATGACTATTGTAAGAGCATGTTTAAGGAAATTACCTGACATTAATGTCAAATGGCTGGAAAGAATCTATACTGCCATAGTGGAAAACAAGGTGTTGCATGGGGCAGAGATATGGGGAGTGGATGAAGCATGGAAGAGGTGGACGTTATTAACAGATTCTTCTGTAAATATATTTTGGGCTTACCAGTAGCTTCACCCAATGGGGCAGCACAATTAGAGTTGGGAAGACATTCAACAAGGGTTAAAATTGTCTCAAGGGCATTGAAATATCTATACAGAGTTGCTAATTTGGAAGAAAACTATTATCAAGGAATGTTTTCTTTTGCAGATGAGAAGCAAATGGGGAGAGTCTTGGGCACAAAAAGTAAGGGAACTGATGGAACAGATAGGTATGGGACATATTTGGAGAAACGAAGAGTATTATTATAGGGGCTTTTGGAAAGAGGTACAATTAAGGCTGGAAGATTTAGATAGCCAAGTTATATTTACCAGTATAAGGGAGAAAAGATCATTGAGGATGTATAGGGAAATATAGACAGTATGGGAGAGGGAGAAGTACATAGATGTGTGTAATAAGTTAGGGCGAGAAGGATTTGCCTGGGTAAGGACAGGAGTTAGAAATTTGAAAGGTATTAGATATGAAAAGGATACAGGGAAATGCCCAATGTGTGGAAAAGAGGGTACAGATTGGCATAGTATACTTTATTGCAAACATTTGGCAACAAAAGTGGGATAGATTTAGGGATGGGGGGGAGGTATTAATAATAAAAAAAAATGTTATTGGTAAAAGAAAAAAATATGTAAGAAATATAGGTGAATATCTGGGGAACATTAGAGAGAAATGGTTAAGATTGATGAAGAATAAATAACAATTAAGGGTTAGAAAACTTGAACGAGGGATACATTGGGAGAAGAGGGTCATCAATACACGGAAAACCAGGGGTTATGTGTATTGAGACCGAGACTCGAGGCAAGCAGGTAGAAAGGGTATGTTAAATGTGAATAAGTTATTCTGTTATTGTGTGAAAGAAATGTTATAAATGTCAATGTATTAATGAAATTGTATGTAGAAGAAAGATGAGAAATAAATAAATATATATGTATATTCTCAATTTGTATATTAGGTAGTATCTCTATAGTGTCAAATGCTTTTCAAAATCTGCAAAAAAAAACATATAAAATCCACCTCTTTTCCTACTGAGATGTTTATCAATAGCTGTATATATTATGGATATATTATCTATTGTTTGTTTACCTTTTCTGAAATTGCCTGAAATTCTGAAATCTTTCCTTCTGTCTCTGCCCAATCCCTTATTCTATTTGCTAATATTCCCGAGTATCCTTACCTAATACAGATAATAAGCTTATTCCTCTCTAACTTCCTGGTTTGTTTTCCCCTCCTTTCCCTTTATATATCAGTACTACCATACTCATTTTCCAACATTCTGGTGTCTCTTCACTCTCTCTAATTTTATTTAACACATTTGTCATTATGTTTAGATCATTACTAGTATTGCTGTATCTTTTCCAAAAGTCTCCTGGAATTACACCTATCACCACTGCTTTACCTTTTTTAAACATTTTAACTGCTGAATCACTTATACCAATATAAATTTTCCATCTAATATTCTATTTTTTACTATTTCCCTCCCGAGTATTCTAATGTCCCTATCCAGTCCTTTGTCATCTTTTATTAAGCCTCTAAAATACTCTAACCATTCCCGAGGCAATATTCTGCATTCTTTCCCTTCTTTTTTATTTACTTTTTTCATTATTTCCCATGTTGCTTTACTACCTTTTTCTTTTATTGCCTCTCCTAATTTCTTTTTTATATTTTCCTGGCACTCTTTTTTTCTTTTCCTCTAACAAACATTTATAAACCCTTTTAATATCCAACAAAATTTTCCTATTGAAATTGTCTTCCATGCCCCTCCACCTTTTTAGGTGCCTGAATAGCAATCTGTTTGCTAATTTGCATTCTTCATCAAACAATTCTTCTTTTGATTCCTACCCTGCTTAATTTTCATTTCTCTCCCTGCAATAACGTCAGTAATACTCCCTGTGTTATACTATGTCTATGTGCCCATATATCACCTAATCCACCCTTCTCCAATTGTTCTTTTACACTTATCAGCCAGACACCCAGACTGGGATGCTTTTCTTGAAAATTGAGGCAACATTTTATCAGATTATCTTCTGGTACTGCAGTAACCTGTGCCAGTATTTAACCACTTTTTTCATCACCATTCCTTTCATACTACCGGGTGTCCATAAATGAATATCGGGGTTTTAACGCTTTATAACATTAATTTTATTAAACTTACAGTAATGAAATATATGTCACATGAAATTAATAAAATTAATGTTATAAAGTTAATAATGTTATAATGTTATAATGTTATAATGTTATAATTATAATGTTATAATGTTATAAAGCGTTAAAACCCCGATATTCATTTATGGACACCCTGTATTTTTTCCCTATTTTTAAAAGTACTCCTACATTAGCTAATTCTGGGGTATCCCCAACATAAGTTTACAATATGCTATAATATCCAGTTTCATCCATCCATTTTCAACCCCCTATATTTCCACTCCAAACCCCCTCCCTCTACTCCAGTAAGGCTGAATACAGTCTTTCAAACAATATCTTCATCTTGGTGCTATGTATAAGCATTTTTGTAGTAAACCTAGTGTTGATCTGCCCTTGGCTAGTGCCCACTTTTTCTGCTGCTCCCAGTACCCTTTACTTCTCAGTGTCATTCCCAAATAAATGTACTCCTGCACCACTTGAATAGTTTTGCCTCCCATAGCCCGTTTTTCATATTTTTAATTTGTTTCCTTTTTTTTTAAACACTATTATTTTAATTTTATTTTGATCCACCTTAAGAACCCATACCTTACAATAACTATCACATTTATAGTATGTCAAACCAATTCCAGTAACTGACCTAGCCATTAAATCATGTGCATACAAGACTGGAACTTCCCTGTTTTCTACAACTGGCATGTGTTTATTTGCTGAAGTTAAATTGAAGACATGCCCGGAAAAACGGGTTAACCCACATTTTTTAAAAATGGAGAAAACAAGTGTTTTGTGAATGAGGCTGAAAGAAATTGTTAACATTATTTTATTTCATTTCTGAGAATATGAGTCTCAAGAATACACTATATATTATCAGGGTTATCCTTAATAGAACCCAAAACATGACTGATCTAATAACAATAAAAATAAAATAATGAAAAAGTAAAAACCTTTGTCAGCTTTTACTTAAGTTTTATTCTATATACATTTTACAATTTTAGGTGAAACTAATAGGTGTGTCTTTTGGCATATTTATACATGGTACACTTTGGATTATTCCACTTCTCAATAAGTATATCAAAAAATGCTTCATCAGTAATATTCTCAGAAGCTGTGGTCTCAGATTTAAGAGCTTTATAGTACTCATGACAAATTGGTGGGATATATAATTCATCAGATCCTGTAAGTCCTTTAATTTTTCAGGATTTATAGGTCTTGGATCATTGTATTTTGGAGGAAATGTCACATAAGGGATGGTTTGCCAGATATTATTTTCCTTTGAATGTCCAAAGTGTCGTAATCCTCAACCCCACCGTAAGTATATTTAAAATATAACTTAAAGGGGTGGTCTTTAAATACTTTCATGCATGTCACCTTGCTCAAGAATACCTTTTGCCCAGATTCTGAAGCTGTTCTTTTCTGTACTTTGTCGAGAAGAGACTTTGCAGAGATGAACATGTTAGTTGTCATTTTGAAAACATGAAAAGGATTAATACAAAATTGAATCGAGAATATATTGACACATTGCTTCACTCACACTGTTTATTCACAGGACATGTTTCAAGAGCTCTTGCTCCTATTCTCAGCTGATACTCGACTAGTGCAAGTTGTGGTGGTTTCTTCTTTCTCCGTATTGTCAATAGATGGCGTGATGTACTTGTCAAAGATGTACGGAGGTGGAGTTTCAAAATTCATGACTCTATGACGATTTTTGTTAATGAAGATTTTTTCCCATACGGAAAGGTCTATGGGGTGATTAACGTATTTTATTAGAGATGTTTCCAAATTGATGTCATGTCTAGTATTCAAAAAATGAAAAGCCACTGCTGATTTTTCTGTTTCACCATTTTTAATGTTTCTCATATGTTCTTTAGTTCTGATGTTAATATTTCTGTTTAGTTTTTCCTATATAAATTTTAGGGCAAGTTTCACATTTGATCTCATAGATTCCTGGTTTTTCTTTGGTAGTGATTGAATTTTTGGGAGGGCCTTTTAACAAATTTCTGATATTAAACCTATTTTGAGGTGCAAGAGTTATGTTTTGAAACTCCACCACCGGACATCTTTGACAAGTACATCACGCCATCTATTGACAATACGGAGAAAGAAGAAACCACTACAACTTGCACTAGTCGATTATAAGCTGAGGATAGGAGCAAGAGCTCTTGAAACATGTCCTGTGAATAAACAGTGTTAGTGAAGCAATGTGTCAATATATTCTCGATTCAATTTTGTATTAATTTGTGCTTCACTGTCCCTACGCTTCTTTCAAGTTTATACTTTGATGAAAAGGATTCTTTACAATGGTTTTTCTCACTAGTTCCATCCACTGATCTGGAACATAAATGTAAGCTGCTTGCCTCTTCTTTTTCTCTATAAGGCCGAAGTCACGATCACAAGGCAAAAATGTATGACCATTGTTTGTTTACATCCACAGTAGAGTTTACCAACATTATGCACTGTTGAAGCACTACGGTTTGTGGTAGTTATTACTTACGAAGTGGGCTAAATACTTGTCTATTTTCCATGAATCGCTTTATTCTTATAACTAAAACTATGCTAGTTTCATAAAATATAATGATAGTTAAACTGAAAGGATACAATCATTTAAAACGTTTGTGGCTCTGTTGGTTATCCTGTTTATATGTTAGTTACCATGAGTGCCACTAGATGACAGGCACAGAGCTGAACAGGTTAACCCGTTTTTGACATTATATGAAAAGGATATCACGAAACGCAAGAACTTCACCTCTCTCTATTTAGCGTAATATGATCGCTGGAGGATAGACCAACACAAGAAAAGATAGCTCTCTGTTGCAGCAACAGAGGGCAGCACTTATCGCAAATTTTTTTATTTTGAGGGTTAGCCCGTTTTTCCGGGCATGTCTTCAATTATCCATGAAGTTAACTATAAATAGATTAAACAAAATAGGACTCATTTTACATCCTTGTCTAAGACCTCAGGCCGTGGCACGGCTGAGTGGTTAGACAGCCTGGCTCTCACCAAGGTAGCCCAGGTTCGATCCCAGGCAACTGCAAAGTGAGATCTGTGGTGGACAACATGGCGCTGGGTCGGGTTTCCTCCAGGTCCTCCGGTTTCCCTCGTCAGCATTCCACCAATTGCTCCATCATCTTTCCTATCATTCATCTCGCCCTCATATAGGGTAGGGCAGTGCTATTCCGCTCACGGGGCTTTTCTGCCCAAAATAAGCAAATTAGTTTACTGCCCAACAATAATGGGCAGCAATGACTTCCCTGCCAGTTCACCTGCCTCGTTAGCGTAGATTGTAGCATGTCTGCCTCATGTTCAAGAGGTCCCGAGTTCGAATCTCGGTCAGGATGAGTTACCTGGATAAGGTAACTCATTTCACTAGTCGAGTATCAGCTGAGGATAGGAGCAAGAGCTCTTGAAACATGTCCTGTGAATAAACAGTGTGAGTGAAGCAATGTGTCAATATATTCTCGATTCATTTTTGTACTACCTGGATAAGGTTTTTACGGGTTTTTCCCTTATCCTAAAAGACAAATGTCGGGTAGCTCTAAGCTCCATGGACCCCGGACCCATTTGAGCATCATTTCACCCATTTCATTCATCGTCCGATATGACTTAAGGTTGGAGGACGTAAATTACAAACAACAATCCCTGCCAGTTCATTGTCAAGCTTGGTGTTTGTGCAACGTTTCTATGAATTTCTTTGAGATTGTAGGCTGCTGTTTTAATAGTTTTAACAGAAGAAGTTTACAAGGTAAGTAACTTATGTTGCATTTTTTGCTTTTAATAAGAAATACTGTTTGTAAATTAGGGTCTACATAGTATCTGCAGATAGAGATTTTTGACTGAAAATGAGTGTCAGTGTAGGTTATAGTTTGGATTATATCCATGCACAGCAGAAGGCGCGTTTATTTTATCGTAGCTCTCACATGGCATGCAGCAACAACAATAATAACAATAATAATATTAATAATAAATAATAATAATTTATTCACCATTCAGTAATTACAATAGGCTTTGTCACATGTAATAGCTACCTTAAATATAGTAAAAACACTATATATAACTTTATTTCATAAACATCAAAAACAGAGTCCACTTCAACATCAAAATACATGTCTTATATGTCTTGCTTACGTTTGTCAATAAACTCTTGTAAGTTATAAAAGGGGTTTGCAGTTAACCATTTGTACAGTCTCTCCTTAAACATTTGAGTGGGTAATTTGTGTATTCTTACAGGAAATGCATTGAAGAGTTTTATGCTACAATTATGCAATTTTAAAAGTTCAATATTTGGGGCTATTCTGCCCAAGCAAAGAGGGGCTATTCTCGCCCAGTTACAATATAGGTTTTTTTGTACTCTTTTAACATAATTATTTCTTATACAACTATTACTGAATTTTATTTGGTCGTTTCAGATGGTACACACATATAAACAAAGGAAACTGGAACAAAACTGGATGAGGACAACATTGCTCATGCTGTTACAAGCGTATTAAACGGTGATGTAAGTATGTGAGGAGCAGTGGGCCTTTTCAGAGTACCTTATTTTACACTAAAGAACCGTGTTCATGCACATCAACGTCAAGAAGCATTACGAGGAGGAGTGTACAAATCAGTTCGTCATCCTACTGTTCAGTCTGGAGGAGAAAGATTTAGTTTCCAGGTTAAAATACTTGGCAGCAAGAGGCTTTGGATGTACACCGGAGCAAAAAGAAAGAAAAGCATAGACCTATTGTAAAACTAAATTTTGGGAATAGTGAGTGAAGTGATGACTTGGTTCCAGTCCAAATAGAATACAGTGATGAGGAAGATGCACCATATTGATTTTGTGGGTTTAAGTTTTATTCTCTGAAATCAGCAACCAAAGGAGACTAGATTAAATGCCAGAAATGTGAGTTTCACGAAGTGTGCATTGGTGCACATTGGTAAGAAAAACTTCATTTGTGGCAAATGCATTTAATTAAAATGGAAAAGTACTGTGAGCGGTAATAGCCCCAGGGCCAGGTGGAATAGCCCCATTAATTCTGAGATTTCCTTTCTGTGCAACATTCACTGTTTTATTTGATCACAACTATAACAAATAAATTATGTGTGTTTATAACATCTGTACACTTTAAAGAATTAATAAAGACTGTTCTGCTCTATGTTTAACATAAAATAATTGTGTTTTTATTTGTTTTATAACACCATAAATTTGAAATGAACGGAATAGCCCCGCTCTACCCTATCATCCACTTCCTTCACCTTCACACCAGGCATTGGGCTGATCACCTATCCTGGTTTTCTGTCGGATCCAAAGCTTTGGTTCCTCAGACCTGACCTAAGGGGACAGAGGAACAAGAACCCCCTAACACCACAGCAGTGGTACAATTAGGGAAGTTAAAGAAGTCTTTAATGATTCACCTCAGCAGTTTACCTTCTCTCTACATTTGTTACAAAATGTATTACCTGATATAGTTCAATTAATAGTTCTACCACCTATTAACTTAGTTCCTTGAGCCTCAGCTTATAACACAAAACTTCCCTTATTATTTTATCATATGCCTTCTCAAAATCTATTAATATAGCATACAACCTTCCTCTTTTCACCTGTAGAGTATATGTAAAAATGTGTTTTAATAATCCTTATGTTGTCCACTGTTTGTTGCCCTTTCCTAAAACCTGACTGAAATGGAAATAATCTTTGGTTAATCTCTGTCCAGGTTTGCATCCTTTCCATTAATATTCTGGTACAGATTTTTCCCATATTTGATAATGATATCCCTCTACAGTTCCTCAGGTCGCCTTCATTTCTTTTCTCTTTATATATAGGCTGAATAACAGTCTTCCTCCATTTCTTTGGTACGGTTCTACTTTTCTTCATACCATTCAATAGCCTAGTCATGCACTTCAGTATGCCCCTATCCTCAAACCAAGCTTGAAGGAATTCTACGGGCAGGCATTCTGTCCCCACTCCTTTTTTCTTTTTAAAACTTCCTACCCGTTTCAAGACCTCATTTGAAAATGGTCTGTCCAACTCATCTATATAATTACAAGCCAACTCAAAATCCCATTTTGCTACAATCCTCTCGTCTCTTTCAAACAACTGACCAAAATGAAACCACTCAGTTGGTTTAATTAATGGATCTTTTAGCTCGTTTTCTTGTATGCTTTCTGGTTACCTGACATATCTGAATACCCCCTCCCCCACAAATTATTTTAGCCTCAATTTCATGTGCTCTATCCCTCCCCCATTTTTCTTTTTCTTTTTTAGATTCCACCAACGGTTTAAATGCCTCCTTAAGTTGCATAATTTCTTCCCTTTCTATCCTTTTATTAATTCCTTCCATCATATTACAGCCCTTCCTACCAAATTCCTCATATTTCTACATTTTCCAACAAACCAATCATGAATCATGTTCTCCTTCCAGCTTACCCTTCTCATATTTCTTCTTGCCCATTTCAATACATATGTATAGATATCCAGCGCCTTATATTACTCTTACCTTATTTATCATACCATTCATCCCATGCACACATATGTTTGCCATTTTGGACCTAATCACCTCATAAAATTTTTTCTCATTATTCTACTTGTAACTCTCCAATTTCACTCAGTTATTTTCTTCCATGTTGGACACTTCCTCTCCCTCAGCTTTAATATACAGAGCTATTTCTACTGGACAATGCACACTATTACATGCACATTTAGAGATCTCATAATTATCTTAAACAATAATTCCCTACAAATAGCATAGTATACAACATCTGCCCTAAAACACTTACACATGTGTATTCACCTGCCTTATCTTCCCACAACACCCATTTAATGAAACAGTTGGTATTCTCACAAAATTCAATCAGTTTCAATTCTTCTACATTTAGAATTTTATCTTTGCTAATTCTATTAAAAAAAAACTCATCATGTGTTTTTCTATCACTCTCACTAGAGCTACTCTCTTGCAGTTCACCACTTCTAGTATTCAAATAACCCACTATCAAAAATATGATTAGGTGGAATTCACTCTTAATCTCCTCCATCTCTATTTCTCACTCCCTGAAGAGAAGAGGATTACAAAAATAAGTTTTTTGGAGGGTTATACAATATTCCAAAACATATGTCCCATTCCTTTACGATCATCCACATCTTTTCACCTAAATTAAAATTTCTCACCTTACTTTTGCTTATCATATCATTTCCTATAAACATCCCCAAGCCCCCAGAAACTCTTGCCTTTCTCTTGCTTCTCTTTCATGATTTACTGAAAAATGTCAAGTCTGGTATGTCTACTTGCACTGCATCATTTATCCAAGTTTCAACAACAGCTAGAATCTGGTTGTTTCGCATTATACTTTTAAAGTGCCCCATACTCAGACCTCTTAGACACTCGTAAGTCCAATACAATATCTTTACAATCCCCTTTCCCCCCGCCTCATCCTATTGTGAACCTGCACTAAATCTGAAATCCTTTAGCTTTCTTTGGCTTCTAAGAACCCCAATGTTCCCACTTTGCACCACTTGACTTCCTCCCTCCCTGTTCACATCTTTATTCCCCATTGGCCTTTCAATTTCAAGCGAACTCCCCCTCTGTGTTGATACAATGCTGGGCTGGTTACTCAAGTCATTGTCCTCTTCAATGTCTTGCTGCACTAGCTACCTGTCACATTGCATCATCGCCCCATCAGCTGAGATTCTCCTATGCAGTGATATCACTAACTCAGCTGGCTATTGTTCTTGGTCACTCTGCCTTTCTGCACCATCTGCACATTATCCATTTTCTGGCTTAACAATTCTGGAACATAACTGATCCTTGTACTGATCACCGCCATCTCCACCCGTGGCATGTTGTACAATATTCTCATAATTTGCCAACTAATTTTCCTCTCCCTCACTTAATTAACCTTTATTCCACCTTTATCATACCCTGGTCTTCCTCTAGCCATAGCTGAAAGTTACAGATATACACTAGCCTACCTTCGGCTCTGTCTCTTTTCATATGTACTAGTTGGAATTTGAGTCTTCATTGCTCCTCTGCAAATCTCTACTAATAAATATCTGCATTAGCTCAACACATCATAGACCAATTGCATCATAGTAAATCTGTCAATTAGTCTTCTTCCTCGCCATCTCCCAATGTAGTATGCATTCACCATTTCCCATCCATACAGTTTTATTTCTAAATTTGTTTCAAACACTTTTGTTACTTCTTGGACTGGTCTGATCCCTCTTCTTTCCTCTATCTCTGAGTTAACCAGGTTCATTTTCCTAGATGACTCCTTCAACTTATTTATTCTGGTTTTGAGACATCCTCTTTCTATATTCTTTCTGCAGATTTCCTTCATAGCCAAATTCATTGTATTGCTTAGACATTCTTCCATTACCTTAATTAGTTTCTCCAGTGCACTTAGCCCCTCAACAGGTCCTGGGTTCATTTCAATGACGCCTATTATGAGTAACATCAACATCACTTAATAAGTTTTTAATCTCCTCTTTATTTCCGGACACTTTCTTATCCCTTAATTTTTGGCTTCTAAATAGGCCAATTCTGGCCCTGTATGTTCCTATATCCAATTCCATTGGAACACTGCTTCTGGTTGCAATCATCACTCTAACTTCTTCGTACATAACCTTCAACTATCTGCTGCTAAATTAACACTCCCAATATAATTGTTATTTCTGTGTAGACTGTATCTCAACAAAGCTAATATTATACCAGTTCACTCAAATATGCAATCTCCTTCACGATGCTGCATTTGAGAGGTCTCTCACTTCAGTTGAGAAAAATGCCTGGCTTGGCTTCAAGTTGCTGGCCCTTGTAGCCATGGTCGTTAGGGCATATATCTCTAGCGTTCCACCGCTAAAGATCGTGTGTTCGAGTCCCACCTTGGGCATGGGTGTTTATGTGTATAGTGAATATGTGTGAAACTAGAGAAAACAGATAATAAAATAAACGGAAATAATGAAAAAATGGTTAAATAAGAAAAAAGAAAGGGAAAAATATATATCTATATACATACATATAATTTTTTTAAAATAGCTAAAAAAAGTCAGTATACTAGAATTCTCTAGGAAACTACATAGCAGAAAATTACACACACGTAGTGCAAGACTTATTGATACAATATGTCCCTTAAGATACACTTTCTGCATTCACATTTGGACTTTTTTCCACCGAATTCGGGCGACGCCAGTGATGAACATGGCAAAAGGTTCCACCAAGACATTTTAGAAATGGAAAGGCATCATAAAGGGAAATCAGTGACCAACACACTTGCTGATTACTGCTGGCAACTTATCACAGAGGTTTCGAAGCCATCTTACCAGCATAAGTCATCCAGAAAAAAAAAAAAAAGCTTTTCCTACAGCTTAAGCATGTGTTTTTAACTTAAATACATATTTACCCTTCCTAGAAAAAAATACTTTTACCCTTTGGATCTTATATGATTTGGTTTTAAACATATTTATCGCTTCTAGCAATATTACATAAAAAAAAAAAACTTGAAAATTCAAAAAGAAAAAAAAAATTGAAACTAAGTGTAGATAAGAAAAACTGCTAGGTGATAGAGAAAAACGGACTTCAAATTCAAATCAGCGCATGCGAATTAACTAAAATAAGCTATTTTCATTACTGTGAGCGACAAAAAGTACAAATTTGTTGTGTGCAACTAATAAAGTAGACCAGGATTGAAGTGTATAAGTTATTTCACATAGGAATTTGTGTAATGATAAATAAACAAATAACTGCATACAAATAAAGCGCAAAAACAGAAAAATAATTATATTTCTCTTCTTTGTCTAGACGCATTTATCACCTTTGAAAAAGTTCAAATAAATTACTGTGTAATCGTCTATATTGAAAATTTTATTTCACTATATCTAACTAGGACAGTTTATTTAAAGCAATCAAAGCTAATGTTGGAGAAAAATTAAATTATTGTAACCCCTCTCTCTAGGTCAAATTAAAATACATTTCCATAAAATTCAATATTCTGCATTCACAAAGTTTTGAAAAAACACCTGTGGATGGATATAAATTAGTGAAACTTGCATCAAAACAATATTTAACTACAAATCTTTTCTCTTTCTTAACCTAAAACTGAAATTCATTTTACACGGTCACTATCACAGCTCAACAACTGGTGATTTTTTCCCATAATAATCCAATTCTTTGAGGTCAATTCCCATACTAAGCAAGGCGGCGGCGGCGGTGGCGGTGCTGGTGGTAGTAGTAGTAGTTTTATTCATCCGTTAAGTCAATACAATGACATTGGATACGTCAATACAAATATTTAGAACAATACAAATAATATAAGTATAAAAATAAAAAATAAGTTGCATCAAGTGTAATTAATAAGATCTAAGCATGAACTCATAAATATATATGTAGTTGCATGGCTCTACAACTACACAGCATTTAAAATGCATCACAAATATATACAATTATATGGCCAGCTACAGTGTATCTAGAAATTCATTTATATCATAATATGAATCACTTAATAAAATTTCTTTCAACGATAGCTTGAAACACCGCATGGATTTTATGTTTTTCAGATTGGCCGGTACTTTATTATACAGAGTGACTGCTGAATATCTAACTCCTTTGGAATAAAGTGTAGTTCTATGTGTTATTGTTCTTAAGTCTGTTTTACCTCTGGTGTTATGATGATGTATTTGATTATTTGTGGTGAAATTTTCAAGGTTTTGTTTTGTATAACATAGCAAACAGTATATATACAGACTGGGCAGAGTCAAGATTTTCAATTTCTTAAAGAAGTTCCTGCAGGAGTCATATTTTTTTCCTGACATTAGGCATCTAACAATCCTTTTTTGTACTTTAAAAACCAAGTGATTGTCTTTACTATCCCCCCAAAACATAATGCCATACCTCATTAGACTTTCTGCATATGCAAAATATAAGGTTCTCATGTCACTTGCATTCAACTCATTTTTTATTACTCTTAATGAGAAGTAGAATTTATTTAACTTTATTACTAGATATTTTATGTGTGCTTCCCAGTCTAAATGCTGATCTACCCATACTCCCAGAAAATTTGCTTCTGTCTTATAAGAAACACATGCACCATACAACTTGATGTCAGGTTTGCCAACATTTTTATTTTGTTTGTGGCGAAATGATATTGCTGAAGATTTGTTTGTATTAATAATCAATTTGTTTTCAGCAAATCAAGTTTCAATTTTACTGGTTATGTGTTTTGAATTTTCATTTCCCTTTATTATAACATTTGTGCCGTCAGCAAACATAGTTACTCGAGTTGGATTTAAATAATTTGGGAAGTCCTTTATGAATATTAAAAAGAGGACGGGTCCTAGTATGGATCCCTGGGGAACTCCATATTTAATTTGTTTCATTTTTGAATAGTGATTATGTACGACATTCCGCTCATCAACATTTGTGATTTCCACCATTTGTTTCCGATTTTTTAAATATGATTGGAACCAATCCCATACTATTCCCCTTATCCCATAATAGTACAGCTTTTGTAACAGAATTTCATGATGAATCATGTCAAATGCCTTAGTTAGATCTATTAGTAAGCCTGTACAGTTATTATCATTGTCAATGGCCTCCAATATATGATCTGTAAACTCAAAAATTGCTGATGTTGTGGATTTTCCTTTACAGAACCCATTTTGTGCAGGGTTAACTACATTATGCTTCTCCAAAAACGAACTAAATCTTACTAGCATAGCTTTTTCTACAATTTTGGATAAGGCTGGTAAAATCGATATTGGCCTGTAGTTTTCGACTTTTTCTCTATCACCTTTTTTGAAAACTGGTTTTACTTTGGCAATTTTAAGTACATCTGGAAATTGTCCGGCTTCAAAAGATTTATTAATTAAATAACTTAGTACTTTATCCAAAACACTACTGCAGTATTTGAACACTGTTATAGGTACTTGATCATGTCCTTCACTTGGTTTATTTTTTAGAGATTTCAGTATTGTATTAATTTCTGCCTCTGTCACCGGTGTTAGAAACATACACATTCCAACTGAGTTTATGTGCTCAATATTTAAATTACAAGGCTGATTCCCAACTAATCTCTCCACCATCTCGCTATAGTAAGTTTGAAATACGTTGGCTATTACTTGAGGATCTTCAGGCAGTGACCCATTTGGTAACCTAATAGATATGTTCTTAATCCCATTACTTTGCTTTAAATGCTTTTTAGTTATACTCCACATGGCTTTTTGTTTATTCTCAGCATTATTGATAAATTCACTATTATACTGCTTTTTTGCTTGTATTAAAACTTTATTCTATATCTCTTTATATTTCTTAAAGTATTGTTCTAAGCCCGGATCAGTACCCCTTTTCCTCAAAGAATTCAAAAATCTTAACCTTGTCCCAGATTTCAAAATACCCTTTGTTACCGAGTTCTTTTTATGTTCCCCTAGCCTTCGCAGTTTCATTGGCATTACTATATCCATGTGGTATTTCAATCTATTTATGAATGATTCATACATAACATTGATATCATTTGTTGCATATATAGGGCTCCAATCTTCTGTTTCAAGTCTAGCCTTTAGATCTGCTAAGCTATGCTTATTTATATTTCTACTATATTGTTTTAACAAAGGCTGTTTGGTGTTTCTGTTTATGGTAGTATAATCATTTAAGGTAGCTGATAATGCATAGTGATCAGAAAAACATGTATCAATAACTTGTATGACAGTATTAGTAAAATCATTGGGTATTAAAATCTGGTCTAAAATTGTGGCTGAATGTATTGTTACTCTAGTTGGTTTACTCACGGTAGGATGAAGGGAACATAGCGTCAGTAAATCTGTTAATCGACTATCTAATTTGTTACCAAAATCAAAATTTAAGTCCCCTATTATGACGATTTTCTTGCTCGACCCAATGGCTTGTACTACTTCCTCTAAACTTTGCACAAAATAATTGATATCCCCTATAGTAGATCGATATATACAAACTAACACACACTGATATGTAGGTAATTCAACTATACTTGCTTCAAAATCTAACTCCTTATTTAAGTGATTAAATCGATGGATTTGTTTCGACTTGGTATGTTTGCTCACAAAGACACAAGTTCCTCCATGTTGATACTTTTTACGGCAGAAACTGGCTACTAGGCTAAACCCTTCAATTCGAATAGTCTCTAATTCTTGCTCATGCAACCAATGTTCACAAAAACAAATCACTTGTACCTTTTTAAAGTATGTATCACCTAATGCTTCACATGCTAATACCTTATTTCCCAGACTCTGTACATTCTGATAAAATATTTCTAGGGGCTGTACACTCTTATTTGTTGATTTAGTGGTTGAGTTACTGCTAGGTGTGTCCACATCCCCACTCACATCCTGTTTAACATTTCCTTTCCTGTACAAAAACTTAGTTTTACTGATGACATTACTAAGAATAAAGGACCCTTTTCGATTTAGGTGCAGACCATCTCTGCCCAAGCACCTGGAATCAAGGAACTTGTTTACATTCACAAAAATTGCTCCTAGTGACTCACATGCCCAGTTAATGCTTTCGTTTATGCTGCCTATATATCTATTGTCCACATCTGCTCGTTTTATTACACCATTCACTATCACACGAGATTTAGGAAAACATTCTTTGGTTGATCGTATTACACTGTAGACTTCAGCCATCACTTCATCAGGATTGTTTGCACTCTTAATGTTATTAGTTCCTGCGTGCAGCACTATTACTTTTGGTGCAGTCACAGTAGCATTTTCCATCTCCTTGTGAAGTTCTCGTATCTTCTTTTCCAGTTGCTCTGCCCTAATTCCTCTATATACCATAGTTCGCGCCTCCTTGATGCTCACGTGCTTCACCATTGAGTCCCCCATAACCAGTACTTCTTGTTGGCGGCTGCTTTCCGTGGTGGTTAGGTTAGGATTCACCCATTCAAATTTATTAACTGCTGAATTAGATACCGTAACTTCACTATTTGGCAGTGAGATTAACGGATCGAATCTGTTTGAGGTTAAATTTAAAAACTTCTCATATATTCAATATTTTTCATAGGAAGTTTTCACTACAATCTTCCTCTATCTTGGCAAGGAAAGCAAGAACAGCATTCAGTATTCCGCAAAGATAGATAACAATAAGAAAACAACCCATTGGTACAAAACACAAATTTTATATTAGTAACTCCAGATAGCTATCCAACTGCAAGAAAATAAATATCACCATAACAAATTACAAAATACCAAATAGTGCCACACTTGTTAAGACTGGTTCTTTAAACTCAATAAATAATTGTATCACCTTCTTAAAAAAAGTTACAAAATAGTCCAGAATGCCTATTTAACAGAATTTGTTAATTTTGACAATTTTAAAACATTTTGTTATGCCTATATAATTTTAAGTTATAAATAATATAAGGTGCTAGCCAAAAGTTTTTGAAGTTCATAAGAAGTGCACAACCCACCAGTAGTATGAGAAAACGTCACTTTGACACTTCATACACATCTTTTGAGTCAGAGTGTCAAGTGCTTCATTCTGAGTAGATGTATTTAGAATTTGTGAGCATTCTACCAACATAGCATGCTGCTTACACCTCAATTACATAATGACAGATGTGCAAGAGCAGAGTCTAAATTTTTGCTTCAAAGTTAGGAAAAGAGCTTCAGGATTGCATGAATTGTTCAATCAAGCATTTAGAGAACATGCTCTAGGCTAGACTCAAACCTATGAGTAGTTCAAGTAGCTCAAATCCATTTAATAGCTTTTCATTCAGGGCTGCCACCAACTGATATTAAACCTGAATGTGTCACTAGGTCCAGTTGTGTTCTTGCATGATTGCAGACAGACCACCCACAAAGTGCGAGACATTACTGGACTATTGTATTACATGTGCCAAGGAATTTTGCCTAATGAACTCTGCATGAGAAGGATTAAGAAACTATGTTGCAGTTACTGAGTGTTGATCTGAAGCAGCATAACTTAATGAGATAATCTGTCCATGTTTCTCACAGATAATGAAAGTTCAGTTTACAGCTACAACTTGGAAACCAAACAGTGTCTTCTCAACACTTTGCCCGCCCTAAAAAAGGTTGTCAAGTAAACTAAATATGAAGGACACTGAAGGCATTTGCATGAGGAGTTTTATACTTCACATATGACAACGTATTTATACTTCACATATGACAACGTACAGTGATCTTCTGTGATATCTTAAAGGCAACTGAAGAGAAAAGGTCCAGAAATATGGTGCACAGGCAATTGGTTTCTCCATCATAACAATGCAAAACCTACAAATCTTTCACCACACAAGAATTACGGCAGCCAAATAAAATTATAACTGTTCATTAGCCATCAGATTTAGCTTGGTATAACTTCATTTTGTTCCCCAAGATGAAGATCACAATGAGAGATTGAGGATTTCAAACAACTGATGAAATTCAAGCAAAATTGCCGGAGTTGAATAAGATCTAAAATAAATATCTTCCAAAGGGCACAGAATACTGGAAGCACAAGGAGGAGTGTATACACTCACAAGGTGACTATTTTGAAAACGATGATATCGTATATGGTAGGTGTGATATTAATTCCACTTACTGAGGCACTTTGAGAACTTTTGGGTAGCACCTCATATGAAACAAAAGCTCTCATTACAAATTTATGATCAAGTTTTATAAAACAGAGGCCCTAAACATCACATACACAGGCATTTGAAAAGTCACTGTACGGTTAAACATACAGTGTAAATGTCCCTGGGAGGATATACGAACCCGAAACCTGCTTAACTCGGAGGAAAACTTGTTCTGTGAAAGTGTTTGGGATGTACTTCTCACATGTGTAGTTATTTCAGTTTGTAAGTCACACTACAAATGTGGACTGATACACTGCATAATTTGCTGCTCCCCAATGAAGATGGTCTAGTAAAGTAAGATATGATGGATGAGGTGACCAGAAATATTTAATAGATAACAGAAGTCACATAGTATTGTCGGCCTCTGTGTACAGTAAAATCATTTTGTGGAACCATGAGTAGTTGATTTCATCTCCCTTTATCTGATCAATGGAATCTTGGATCACTGAACAATAACATTCACTGTTCATGCCTTCTACAAAGAATAAAAGGCTAATAATGCACTTAGTTTAAGAGGTCTTTCAATTCATCTGGTATCTAACTCTGAGTCGATATCTCAAAATTTCCAATATCTTGACAAACTGCATTCTGACAAGGTAAAACTATTTCTGGGTATTTTAAGCAAAAGTCTCAAACACTAAATTTGTATATGTGTTGTCTTGCTGAAAGACTTGTTCAGCAAGATAACTATGTTCAATTGAAAGCACATAATTTAAAACTAAATAGAACATCTAAGCACTATACATATTGCTTTGATTAACCAATAATTTAGCAATAGTTAAACGTTGTGCAACAAGGTAAGAAAAAAAATATTCACGTATCTATAACAAAATAAATTATGCCAACTTTTGTTAAAATTCTATATAGGAAAAATATCTATGGGTCAAACTCCCAACATAATCTACATCTACAGTCTAAGTGCACAGCAACTTTCTTAATGCCCCATTATTTATTTCCAACATTTTCATGAGTAGCTTCCCAAATATTCTGTAAATGGATATAGGTAAAGATTTCAAAATGTTATATGAGCAAATGGCAGAGTTTACAGGCCAGAAAACATTTTGGCTGCTGAAAAAGTAAGACATTTAAATAAACACTGGAGAAAATCCTCAACAAAACTCAAAAGCCTGGGATGCAAATGTTAAAACATTCTGTAAAATAATCATTTTTACAAATATAACTTACTTACCACAAAACCAGACTTAGCCTGAGATGGCCTTCAGTAAAATAAGCCATTCAACACTGAGTATAATATAAAATGATTACCTCTAGATTCTGCTGCAGCATCTTGTTTTTTTGAGTTTTTCCCTGCCATCTTACTGCCTGCAATCAATCACAAACAAAATTAACTCATTCCTGTGCTTCAGAAAAAATGGGATATGCCTACATGCTGTTTAAGACATTTTATAAAATATCTTAATACATGCAAAGTAAAACTTCTGGTAAAACAAAGAAAAAAGAATTAAAGTTGATATCAAATCCATCACTGCTACTCATTTTCTTGATTGAATTTATAACATACCACCATCGATATATTAACAAATAAGAAATATTATCATGAGTTATTGGCAAACCCTTAGTATAGTGAACGACTTCCATGGAAGGATAATGTTACCATTTTTACTAGCAATATTCAAGGCAGAGATGGAGTTCATTCATATTCAAGGCATTTCACTTTCTGGTTAATATGATTGTTACCTTCAAGCATGATGCACACTGCCTGTCACAACAAGAATGGAAATTTGCACCTGTTTTCCACAGAAACTTGCGAACTACTTGGAATATCATAACAGAAAATTTAGTTGGTCATAAAACAGGAGGGTACAACAGCTAAAACTGCTACTCCTCAGACAAGGATATTAAAATATTAGTTGTTTTAGCAATATTGAAAAAGAAAGGGGGAACAAAGAATGGATCCACTGCATAAATAGGAAAAGAGATAGGTCAATTTAGTATTCTCTTCGCTCACTAATTTTTCTTGGCGTAACTGGTTCTGATGGTTGATGTCTGCAGCATCATACAATTCCTTATAATTTTGCACTGTCAATATTGATAATTTGGCATCCATTGTTGCACACATCTGTTTATGTGTTATGCAAAAAACAATAGATCCTTAGGTAGTCAAAGGCATAGAAATAGAACAAGTGCTTACAAAGGCCTCCAGTCACCCGCATAAGCTTCCAAAACAGTTGTGTAGCAGGAACCCTTCTTAAATGGAGTAGAAGCCAGCAGCTTCCAATCAGGACAGTGGGTGTTTGACCTTAAATAATATTAAATTTCCTGCATTATTCTGTTTAGGTCATGACAGGGACTGTATGTCACTTTATTCTTTAAGATCAAAAAGTACTAAAAGTGGATCCATTTTCGGCCAATTGCAGTAATATTAGGTGCCAACAATACAACATCAGCTCATGGTATCAATTACAATTTTGTTCCTCTCAACAAGATGTTATGATGTTGCAGAATAATAAAATAGTATTTAGCAATTGGTCAGTAGCATTAACAAGTCAATAAACCAACCACAAATAATTTTATATTAAGTTGTTAAACTTTAATTAGGTGTTACAGAATAGGCATGAATGTATTCGTCTTGGTACTGTATACTGCAAGCAATTCTGCCCATGAAATTTAGAAAGGCAATTTTAGTTAATCGATGGAAATTAATCATTTCTTCACACTAGCCATATATAGGCTAAGACTTTTAATAGAGTCAACATGAAAAATTCAACGCCATGGCCAGGAGATCAGTGGTTCAAAACCCGGCCATGGCGTTGAATTTTTCATGTTGACTATCTATTAGAAAGGCAATATTTCAATTCTGTACAGTTGTATGCAAGTATTCTAATTTTACAGCTTGCACTGCTTCTTTGAACTGTGTAGTGATAGTGGCAGTATCCTTTAGGTATTTTTGTCTCTAGAATTAGGTCATTTTGCCATCTACAAGCATCAGGTCAGAGCCACTGAGAGTTGCTGTTGATGGAGCTGGCAAAGTTCTTGAATAAATTCTTGTTTCTTGAGTGGGATGTTTACAAGTCTAAGTTAAAACTACTGAAAATGGCATGTAGACAATCCAGTGTTAGCTCATTGACAAGCCAACCTATTTTTCTACATCCTGACTCAAGCAGATCCTTAACTGATGATGGGAGCAACAGTTGTCCGAACTATTCCTAGCAATTAATACGTAGTTGAAAATATAAAGAGTCATTAAATATTATGATTAAACTTCACCATATCGAATTTTTGTATCTCATCTATACTTCATAGTATTTAACAGAGAGGGGGGAGGACTGCACTACTGTGCAACTGTATTGTAATTGTCTTGACTAGTGGCTCGTCATTTCAACAAATCAGTTATATAAACGCATCACCATCAGAGGAATGGTATCATTTCCTTTACAAATATTACAAGTTTATGGGAAAGATACTCTCATACAGTAGCAATGAACTGTACATGAAAATAATGTCTCAAATTGATGTATACACTCTTTGAACTGTTATTTCCCCACAAATAAATGAGACAAATACAGTGTGTGTGTGTGTGCGTGTGTGTGTGTGTGTGTGTGTGTGTGTGTGTGTGTGTGTGTGTGTGTGTTACATCTTATGCTCATACATGTTCAAAATGCTGCAGTACACTTTTTGTTGTGTTTTATTTCTTAAGCCTGTACATGTTCAAAATGCCTACCTCCTGCCCCAAAACACTCCCAACAACAATGTTGGACAGAGCGACACACGTTTTGGATTATTACTATTGGAATGTCGTTGATGGCATTTTCAATTTGATCTCTCAGTTCCTCCAGGTTTGTAGTTTTGTGACATACACCATATCCTTTACAGTTCCCCAAAGAAAGAAGTACAGAAGGGTTAAATCAGGAGATCATAGTGGGAACTCCATAGCACCTCCTCTTCGTCCTATCCATCTCTGATTTAAAGTGTGATCGAGAAGATTTCTCACATTGACAAGAAAGTGAGGTGGAGCCCTGTCGTGTTGGAAATAAACCTCATTTTCATTCTCAAAGTGATCTTCAATATGTGGAATCATGATTTCCAACATTTCCAGGTAAGTTTGACCTGTGACAGTCCCTTGGAAGAAGTAAGGCCCAATTAATCCTTGGCAAACCACACCGTTACTCCTGGAAGATTGGCAGTCTTTTCTTGAATGATGTGTGGGTTTTGGTTAGCCCTGTACACACAATTAAGTCGATTAACTGTGCCATTATGTTTGAATGTGGCCTCATCTGACCAAACAATTGAGTCTGGAAAATGTTCCAGACTGATTTCCAGAAAATCTTTCGTCACACTTCTGCACGAACCACTAACAAAATTGCAGCTGCCTATCTGGATTGTCCTCATTTAGTGCATGGAGAATCGAACTCGGGACCTCTTGAACATGAGGCAGACATGCTACCATCATGCTACCGAGGCGGGCTCTTTGGGGATCGTGCAAAAACTGGCATGACTGCAACAGTACTCTCGTTATCAGTGTAACTTCTCTTTCTTCCGCACCAACATTTCAACACATCTTACACCGTTCCACCATCTTCAAACTTGTCTCGAATTCTTGTTATTGTTGCCCTTCAACAACATTCTCCACTTTGCAATAACACTTCAGTATCTACTTATGTTCCTTGAATGACAATCTCGCCACCATTGTTGTTTATAAAGATGCAAAGATCCATGAACCTGTTGCTATGATTTTCCAGTGCCTTGTGGACCATACATAACAAAAACTGTACTTCTGTCTCATTTCGTTGCAAAGAAATAACAGTTCAAAGAGTGTATACATCAATTTGGGACACTGTATACACACTAATCTAATTCTAGTACTGCACATCTAGAGTTTAAAAGGAAACATTTTACAGCATAGTTTTCAAGCAATCATTATGCTGAACTACTGAAGTTCACTAGATTTGATTCATTTTATTAATATGCTAGTGATGAATAAAACAATGTGCTTTCAGAGATGTAATGACAGCATTTCTTCACACTGTGAAAAGCATTATTACTCAGGTTCTCATCTGACTGTTGATTAAAAACTTGTTGATTTGTGAGGGAGATACCCATTCCGTGTTTATAAGAAATCAAAACTGGCAAAGTATAGTATGAAAATATAGATGCTGTGATATTACTACAATCTATGCTGTCAAGATGCAGGTTTACACAGGAAAAGAAAGAGACAACAGCAGAAAAGAATCAAGATTGTAAATAGCTGTTAGATCTTATGAACTCCTTGAAATCAGGTAATGGAATCACTACCAACAATTTTTTCATAAGTACTCCCCTGGCTCATGAGCTCCCGAAACATGGACTGACCAATAGGTATGCCATAAGAGCAAGCTGTAAAGGATTCTTTCCTTTGAGTAAACATGTTACTGTGTTTGAAACAGAAAGGTATGCTATTATTCAATGTATGGAGAGGTTAGAGTGGTAGACACACTCTTATATTCTCAGATAGCCAGGCTGCACTTAGTGCTCATAAGTAGTCATGAATTAGCACAAAAGTGAATCGAGAAGATATGGACACACTGCTTCACTCACACTGTTTATTCACAGGACATGTTTCAAGAGCTTTTGCTCTTATCATCAGCTGGTACCGAGTATAAGAGCAAAAGCTCTTGAAACATGTCCTGTGAATAAACAGTGTGAGTGAACAGTGTATCAATATCTTCTCGATTCACTTTTGTGCTAAGTTGTGCTTCACTGTCTCTACGCTTCTTTCAAGTTTATACTTTGAGTCATGAATTGCCTAATATGCTTAATCACTTGGCAGAACAGAATGAAGTTCAGCTCTTCTAGGTGCCAGGTCATAGGGGCATAGAGGATAATGATAAAGCTAATAAACTTGCCAAACAAGGAGCAGCTTCTCAATTTATTGGAACAGAGTGGATTCTAGAAGCACCTCAGTGTTTAGTTAGAGCAGCTATTACGAATCAGTCCAAAGAACAAACCCTACCTTAAATCCCAGAAAATAAAAATGGTAAGCATTTATTGGGGAACCATGCATGAAAAGCTCGGAAAGCTACAAAAATATAGCAGAATTCAGTGGAGAACAAATACTGATTTTCTCACAGGGCATACTCCTGTGAAAAAGCCTGCTAACTTAGTAAAAGTGTTTCAGGCAACTTAGACTACAAAATGTGTAGGAAAGAAACTGAAACAGCCAAACATGTTTTATGCTTCTGTGAGGCCTTGGCACACAGCAAATACAATACTTTTGGAGAAATGTTCTTAGAAAAACAACTAATGCTAAATGTTCAAAAGCCTTCACACATCAGCAGTTTAAAGAATTTGTTGAAGAAACCAATAATGAACATAATGATGTGCCTTAATAAATAGCATAATTGAAGGCAGAAATATCTTGTTTTATGAAAAGGGAAAACTGTTCTAGAGCTTAGTAGCAAAAAGCAGATGAGATTTAGCCTTTCTGTCAGATGCCAAACATATTTAAAAACAGTGAATACATGTTTGCAAAATATGGAGCAAATTACTACGCAGATGTATGCCAGAGTTGTGACCGAAATATCACAATGGGAACATGAGCTGAATATTTTCAAGAACATAGTACCAGTAGCATTGGGGATGTAAAATGAATAATTTTCAAAATAGTTTCTGTACTGCACTAACATTTATTTTCCTTTCAATACTGCATCTATGGCAATAGAAGAACTAGATTATCCAGAAAATCCTCACTCTTGCTATCCTAAAGATAATTATAACTTCACAACAAACCTTGCTGTGCATGACAACAGTATGAGAAATGCTGGTGATCTGCATAGACTAGCAAATACCTTAAAACTGTTCCAAAAAGGTTATTACTATTCTGCAATAAAAGTTTTTTATAAATTTTCATGCTACCTGAAACTATTTAGTAATCCTAATTAACATAAAATCTTTAAGAAATGTTTAAAGACACTTTTATATACTCACTCCCCATATAATATGGAGGAATTCTTTAATATTCCAATCAACAGGTAAATTTTCGGATACATTGCAGATCAATGACTTCGTCTGCTATGGAAAGCAATGACATAACCATAGTAAGCTGTTACCAAATGCAGAGTTCTGAAATACACTGAGACAGCAAAATGTTGCCACCCTATACTTTTCCATTTGTTCTTGTGTCATCATCATCATTAGGGCTCGGATTTTTTGGCAATTAAATATTTTGACATAAAAATGCATATTTTCTGATTTTTAATGTAAATAGATATTTTCGAATATTCACATAAATTACATAAAAATCACAGAAAAGAAACCTTTTTAAAATAATGTTCACATATTTACATAAAAGCAGCAGCAGAATTACACATTTAATGCTCAATTACACATGCCAGATGATGCAATTTAATTATTGGAAGAACTGATATGTCAGCTATAGTATCCCTTCAGTTTGAAGAAAACATGAACATCCTTCTTTCCTTAGTTACATGAACTCGCAAGATAACGAGAGGATTATTCCTCCAATGCTATACACTTGAAATAAATAAACACCTGTTATTAACAACCCGGCTAGTAAATATACTGATGCTTTAGTTAATTGATGGAAATTAATCATTTCTCCACACTAGCCGTACATAGGCTAACATTTTTTATGGATAGAGTCAACATAAAAAATTCAATGCCATGGCCAGGATTTGAACCACGGATCTCCTGGTTTCCGTCCAGGATATATAATACTGATGCTTGTTAAACTGTATATAATCAATTAGGTCAATAAGTAATCTGTGAATCCACAAAGTTCATACAACCTTCTAGTTGTGTTGGTAAGTTACACATCAACAGTTTTGACTTCACAGTGGATTAAACATGCCCAGAGTGAAAAGAAGTGCTTGTTATCCTGTGCAACAATATGCTGCAGAATTTAAGGATATTTTCAGTTCTAATGGTAAAATCTTCTTTTGTCAGCCATCTGGTAAAGCTATAACGGCAGATCAATGTTTCCAAGTGATACAACATTTAAGTGGTAACAAACATAAGGCAGTTGTTTTGCTCTTTTATTAATGAGCCAGTGCCAAGTACTTCAGTGCCCTTTCAATTTTCAGTGTACCATGAGGATTTGTGTAGAACATTAGTTTTAACAGACATACCCATCTCAGAAGTGAACCAACCCCAGTTTAAAATATTCCTGACAAAATATACAAATATTGACACACCTCATGAATCAACTCTGCGAAAACATTACCTTCCCAAGCGCTATGAAGAAACTATGACGTATATATGCAAAATTTGTACTAATGGAAAAATATGGGTGAGCATATATGAAACTACAGGTTCTACTGGCAGGAACATTGGAAATGTTACAGGAGTATTGAAAAATGATTCTAAAATTTCAGTCATCTTTACTCCTGATCTGCCAAGACATGTCTGCTGCAAACCATGCGACTGTTGCCACATTATTTAATGAAACAATGCAGATATTTTGACCAAATGGCCTATAACAATGTTTTGTTATTTTTTACTGCTGCTGCATCATATATGAAAAAGGCGGCGGCGGCAGCAGCAGCAGCACTTGCAGTTATCCTTAAATGATTCATGTTACATGTGTTGCGCAAGGATTGCCTAGAATGTGAGAAAATTGGGGTCATGTTTCCTGACATTGACAAATTGATTCTTAATGGGGGAAAAAGTGTTTATCAAGTCACCTAAAAGGATTGAAATTTTTCAAAACAAAAATCCAAACACTCCGCTGCTTCCTGTGCCTGTGATGACTCGTTGGGGAACACGGTTGGCTGCAGTTCAATACTATAAAGAAAATCTGGATGGTTTTGCTGATGTCATAACTGAACTTAATTGTAAAGATTCCAGTTCAATTAAAATTCAAGAACTTTTAAGTGATACTGTGTTAAGAAATGACTTAGCATACATTTCTGCAAATCTGTGTTTCCTCTGTCATTTCATAAAGAAACTTGAATCAGTACAAATGCTTTGAGAGAAGCAGTTCAAGTAGTTGAGGATGTACAAAAATATTCTGGTCCTGCAGCACAGAATTTAAAAAGAAAATGCAAGGAAGAATTGGAAAATAATAGTGGCTTTAACATAATATGTAAAATTTCAAGTGTGTTGGATGGGCATCATGAAATTATTGATGTGAGTGCAAGTGACATTCCATGTTATAATCATGCTAGACATACTTCCTGTGACGTAGAGTGATCATTTTCGAAATACATGACACTTTTTTGTGACAATGGTCATCTTTGGGGATGGAAAATTTGAAGCATGTGGTTGTATACTGTTAACTCTACAGTATTTGCTCATCCCTTCCAGGAATGTTGTCTGGTGTGTACCATATACATTTCTATTAAAACAGCCATTCAGATCTTCAGGAAAACATTTTGTTTTGGCATATTATATTTTACTTTTTAGCACATATTTTTATCATTTTTAGTACATGAAAAATAAATATTTTCCAAAGTTTTAGCTCCTAAAACTCTGAGCCCTAATGATCATTAATCATTATGTGGGATGAAAACATATGGAATATTGACTATTAATTTTAAATGGATCAATGAGGTTAAGTCCCGATTTTGGTAAACATGCAGAATAGGTGTGCAGTTATGTTGGTAAAGAATGACATCACGGACACAAGTTGTTGCCAACTGCGGCGCTCCGATATACACGAAAACAGCGGAACGTTTTCTTATTATAAGCTAGCGATACTGTATATACGCAAATATAGAGAAACGTTGCCAAACATATTTTCTTTTTCTTATTATAAACTAGCGATAGTAATGGGAATAGTGCGTAGTAAGCTTTGTTTATTATTATAATTACATTATATAATTATATTATATAATAATAATAATAATAATAATAATAATAATAATAATAATAATAATAATAATAATAATAATAATAATAATAATAATAATAATAATAAAACTCTGGCAATGATCCACTGATCTTTACGTCAGTTTATTTTAACTTTTTAAATAATTATGATAATAATAGTGAGAATATCAGAATATATAATAATGATAATAAATCTGGCAATGATCCACTGATCTTTAAGTCAGTTTATTTGGGTGCTGTAGTATCGCTGGTTTGCTTACGTAATGTTGACTATTCCAAAACTTTGTGCTAGATTCCTTTCAGTTTTAAAAATAGTTATGATAATAATTTTATTTATTTATTATCTGAAAAGGTTCCCAGAGCCATAGCTCATGCTAGGGGACAGTACAAAAATATTTAAAATGATGGCAAACAGCCCTTAACAATACCTATATTACATTTTCATAATAGGAATGAATTACCGTACAAGAATAACATACATGAAACATACAAAGATACAAACATTCACTATAACTCAAGAAATAAGAGTAACAAAAACATTACAGGAAGAAAAAAAAATGCTACATATTCTATGGGACATTAATCCATATTAATTTTTAACCAGTTCAGCTAACAAACCAGTTATAAATGTGTGACACTATCAGCTATCAAAATATGCCTTCAGTAAATTTTCAGCAACTTTCCTTTTAAAACCTTTTATGTTCGTGCAGCCTTTCAGTTCCAGAGGCAGCGCATTATATAAGTTGATAATGTGTGAGCTTAAGCTGTTCAGGCCATAAGTAGAAGTGTTCACTGTTGGTTTTATTAAGTTTCCTTTATTTCTTGTATTATATATATATATATATATGTGAGGAGCTTTCAAATGTTAGATTAGACTTTAGAAGATTAGTTTTTATTTTGTGAAGATATATTATCAAGGAAAACTCTATGTTTTACTTGTAATGGTAAAATGTTAGTTATATGGTAGAGTGTTTTTGTGTTTGTTCTAAAGGGCAGATTGTAGATTATTTTCAAGGCATGATTTTGAAGTACTTCGAGGTCATGAATTAAATATTTAACAGAATTACCCCACAAGATGTTTAAGTAATCCAAATGGGATAGAATTAAAGCATGGTAGATACTTCATAAATGATTTACACTGAATCCTTTGAATTTCAGCCTGTGAATTACAGCAAACATAGCAAGAATCTTACTTTTTACATACATAATATGGTCCTTCCATGTAAGGGTACTGTCTACAATCAAACCTAGATAGGTGATTTTTGTTACTCTTTCAATCACTGCGTTATCAACATGTATCTTGTTATTTACTACTGGAATGTATTATCTTTTATGAAATAAAATATATTTTGTTTTACAGACATTTAATATTAACTTATTGCCCTTAAACCAGCTATTCAATGCATTGAGGTCTTGCTGTATAATAGTAATAATAATAATAATAATAATAATAATAATAATAATAATAATAATAATAATAATAATAATAATAATAATAATAATAAATATAATAGTAATAATAATAATAATAATAGTAAATATAATAATAAATATAATAATAATAATAATAATAATAATAATAATAATAATAATAATAATAATAATAATAATAATAATAATAATAATAATAATAATAATAATAATAATAATAATAATAATAATAATAATAATAATAATAATAATAATAATAATAATAATAATAATAATAATAATAATAATAATAATAATAATAATAATAATAATAATAATAATAATAATAATAATAATAATAATAATAATAATAATAATAATAATAATAATAATAATAATAATAATAATAATAATAATAATAATAATAATAATAATAATAATAATAATAATAATAATAATAATAATAATAATAATAATAATAATAATAATAATAATAAACTCTGACAACGATCCACTGAGCTTTACGTCGCTGGTTTGCTTGCGTAGTGTTGGTATTTTCCGCGGTGGCATGCGCTGGAAGTTGGCAACTCCCGAGCTATGACGTCAGACACGATATCCCTTATAGCACCTCTTCTGCACTTTTACCCCGATTTTTTCTATTAGGTATGTTACAGAATTTGCTTTTGCGTATGAATTCTCAGGTCTTATCATTATCGTTGTTATTACTATTGCTGAAACTTTGTTACTCAGTGAGTCATTATTTACCCACCCTGGCCAGTTTCCTTACGCATTACCGGATCCCTAGTTTGGTTACGCAGCATTGGTAGCTTCAGCGGATGCGTGTTTTCACTATTTGCAACGACGTCACGCCCGCCATTCTCTTAGGAGACGACAGCCACCGATTCACAGTATGAACAAATTTTCAATGCATGAAGCATATTCCATGCAAACGATTTGACGATTGTACAAGAATTGAAAGGTCAATAAGAAGTAGTAGCCAGTAATTCACATATAGACGATTTCGAATTGTAAATTACGGATTTATACATTTAAACGGAATAAAGTGGTATCAGAACTTAATAAATTATTATGAATCCAAAATATTCACTTTCATACAAACATATTTTTAAAACATAAGTGACAAAGAATTTGTAACCAATCGTATGGACGACAATAATTATGTAAATCACTTTGTAGGTACAAGTTCTTACCTTGCTGTCGCGACATTTACCGGCATTCACATTCGCTTAACAGCTGCTACAATTCAAAATGTATTCAATTTCACATGTGGATAACATTAATGTTAAACACCAATGCAAAGGTAGAACAAGTGAAAAAACCACTTACAGTACAGAATCAATGTTTCCAAGAGTACCGGTTCCAAGCTTTCATTTGCAGCCCTGCAAAAGCACCGTCTTGACGCACCAGAACTGTGGATCCAGCGAACTCTGTGGACGAGTTCGCCAACTCTGGGGTGGGGGTTGATGCTATTCACGGCGCCAGTAATTGGAACCATAATGATTTATTGTTATATTCAAGGTGCAGTCGAAATACTGTGGAACAGAGAATTAATGGCTTCCAAAATGACATAAATAATATTGTTAGGTTCCTAGGGATAAAAATTAATATTTCTTTGAATATTAAATATTAGGAATATTATAATATTGGGATAAGTATTAATCTTAGTAAAACCAATTGGATTATTTTCAAAAAAAGTATAATGAACAAAAAAACAACAAACAAGCAAAAGAGAAAATAATCAGGTGCCGAAATTTCTTGGGATGCAATTGGTTTTTAATTTAGTTTGGAAGCATCAAATTAATCATGTAGCTAAAAAATAACATCCCTTGTACATTCAAATATATAGCAGGAATGAAGTGTCTATTCATTAAAAGTATTAATAATTTCGTCAACCCAATTATGGATTAGGACTGGCCCCGTAGCTCAGTCGGTGGAGCACCTGCCTGCCATGCGAGGGGTCCCGGGTTCGATACACGCCTGGAGGTTGGGATTCTTCTCCAACCAAGACTCTTCCCCAGAGACTGGAAGTATGAGAGTGCGAATGTGTAAGTACCTGATCCAATGTTTAAAAACCTGAAGTGCCTGCAACCCAACATTTACGAGTTAACACCATCGCCAGTAGGCGATGTGTTCCAAAGGAGAAATCGTCTGAGGTGCCATATGTAGTAAAAGCGGGCACTAAACACTACACATTTCATTTCATGTCCAAAGGAGAACGGCCCCCGATATGACCATTGAAGTTAAAAGCGGAGTATAAATGAAATAATGGAATATGAAAGAATTTTAGTTGGTAAAATGCCTGTTAAACTAAACAGAAGCATAGATTCAACCGTTTACAGCATAATGAAGCGACTAGGGGAAGAACTCGGTTCCCCTAAAAAAATTAATTCTAAGAGAATGTAATGCATTAGCATTTAGATTAATTCTTCACAAATATGCATTATTTTATGGAGGACTGCATAATACTATAAATTACTATATATTGTCACCAAGTTATCGGAAGGCACGACCAACTGACGGCTGAGTGAGGGCCCGGAAGCATTCGCCTACGCCTACCCATTTATCTTGTAGCGCTAACGAGGGGTGCTTGGAAAAACATCACTAGCCATCTCTTTCCCCTTCCCTGGCGTCTGGAACCTTCGGGGTGATTCATCGAACCGCGAGACTTCCAAAAACAGCAATCTTCCTATAAAAAGGGGCTGCAGTTGGCGAGAGAGTTCAGTTCTTGGTGAGCAGCCGGAGGAGCGCCGTTCTAGTGAACGGACTGGAAGACTGTGTACGTGTATCAGAGGAGTTGTACGTAATTGTGAGAGTAGAGTGGACCTATGACAGATGAACTAGCGAACTGTAATTGTCTGCGCTACACAATTCTGTTTAATCGGCAGGTGTTCCAACTGTAATTCGGTGGAAATAAAGAACATTTTGAGTTTGTGCAATTGGACTTTTAATTTCACGAACCCACAAAGTCACAACTGGTGTCAGGAGTGGGATAACGGCCATGGAATCGGCATTGGAAAGGATTTTGGAGAAGATGAACGAATTAGCAGCGAAGACGGAGGCGGCAAATAGCGACCTGGCCGCATAGTTGGAGACGGCAAATCACAATCTGACTACAATGAAGGCTGAATTAACCACAGAAATGAGAGCAGCGAACGACAGCCTGGCCACGGAAATGAAGGTGGCGAACGAGGTTCTCGCCGCCAAATTTGACGAACAGTTGGCCGGCGTGAGGGATGACGTCGCGAAGCTGGGCAAACGGATGGTTCAAGTAGACGAGCGCCTTAACGATTTAGAGGAAAAGGCTGACAATAACGCCAAGTCCCTGAAAACCATGGTGGAAGACGTCGAAGACCTTGCCAACCGCGTAAAGAACCTGGAAGGAAAGGCCGACAGCAGCGTCAAGTCCCTGAAGGCCATGGTGGGGAACGTCGTCGGCAGGAGGTTAAAGGATTTAAAGGTCGACGCGCCGGGACGAAACACAACATCCGCGCGCGTCAAACCTCCAAAATACGACGGCGCGACAACTTTCGAAGTCTTCCGCCGCCAAATCGACGCAGTGGCCAAGCACAACAAATGGTCACCAGAGGAGGAGGCCACACAGTTAATAGCCAGCCCCCAGGGACGGGCCACGGAAGTCTTGAACGCGGTACAGACAACGGCGGCGCACAAGGACATCTGGGAGGCCCTGGATAATCGTTTCAGAAACCGACACTTAGCCGCAGCGTACCGCAGCCAGCTAAACGCAAGGTCACAGCAGCCAGGGGAGACGCTGCAGGAGTTCGCCCTGGTAGTTGAACAACTGGCTAGCAAGGCCCTAGTCGACCTCCCACCAGAGTTCGTATCCCGGGAAGCTGCCTATACATTCGTTTACGGGGTACGAGACACGGAGATTCATCAGCGCCTAATGCTCGGCGATTATAAAACTATCCACGAGGCGCTAACGGCAGCATTAAGGATGGAGGCGGCCAAGGTAACAGCGATCCCGACGTCGAGAACGAGGAGTGTCCGCTACACCGGAGAGAGAAGACCAGCCGAGGGACGCCGGTGAAGACATAGTGGCCTGTGTTGGGGTGTGGACAGTCCGGACGCCTCAGCCTCATCCCGGACGGTTGCGTGAGAGGGAAGCCGTGCCGGGTGCTGGTGGACACAGGGGCAGCCGTGACCATCATCAGACCTGACGTGGGGAAGGCTTGGCGACAAGAAAGCCGAGCCGACCATACCAGCTTGTCACGGCATCGGGCGACACCTTGCCTGTGGAGAAGGAGACCCTGCTGAAGTTGACCTTGGGACGGAGTGGCGTGTGTCTGTGAGTGCTCGTCGCGAACGTGGCTGAAGAGGTGATTCTGAGACTGGATGCCCTTAGGAGCCACGAGATGGCGGTCGGCGACGGCAGGAAGATCCTGCGGCTCAACGGAGAAGAGGTTATACTCCGTCAACACGAAGAGCACCTTGTAATCTGCAGGGTGGTCTTGAACAAAGACGTGGTTGTCCCCGCGAGGAGCGAGATGGTGATGATGGCGCGACTGGAAGGCCAGAGAACCAGGAACATGATGCTAGACCAGAAGACGCCTGTACATGGACCATGTGTAGCCAGGGCATTGCTGCCGTGCCGAGAGGAGGTGCCAGTGAGACTGCTAAATCCAACGGACACCGACCACGACGTCCAGGCCGGGTCGGAGTTGCGAACGTGCGGGTCCGTGGTAAGCGTAACAGCAATCGACAAGACACAGGAGCCGGTGCCGACGCAACTCCTGGGGCCCCGGCTAGAAGGCTTACTGGAGAGGGCGGCCGACCACCTGACCGCAGAACAACTGGACAAAGTTCGACAACTGCTGAGGCGATACCAGCGCGTCTTCTGCCAAGGCGACAGTGACTATGGCCTCACGGAAAAATGCTTCACCGCATCGACACCGGGGACGACCAGCCTATTCGGCAACCACCTAAACGCGTTCCGCTGGCGAAGCAAGGGGTGGTACGAGACATGCTGGAGGACATGAGATCCAGGGGAGTGATTGAAGAGTCGGACAATCCTTGGTGTTTTCCTGTAGTCTTGTTGACGAAGAAGAACGGCGAGCTACGCTTCTGCGTGGACTACAAGAAGCTGAACGCTGTCAACCGGAAGCACTGCTTCCCCTTACCCCGGATTGATGACACCCTGGACACGCTAGCTGGTGCACAGTGGTTCTCGACCCTGGACCTGAAGTCGGGCTACTGGCAGGTAGCTCTAGACCCTAGAGACAAGCAGAAGACCGCATTCTCGAAAGGCCAAGGGCTCTGGTGGTTCACAGTTATGCCCTTTGGCCTCTGCAACAAACCACCTACCTTCCAACGCCTCATGGAGTCAGTGCTGAGAGGACTGACTTACGACGCCTGCCTGCTATACCAGGACGACATCATCGTCGGGAAGACTTTTAAATACCATCTCGAGAATCTGAGTGAGGTGCTACAGAGACTGCAGGCGACCAACTTGAAGCTGAACGCGAAGAAATGCCAGCTCTTCCGCAAGGAAGTTAACTACCTGTGCCATATAGTCTCAGTAACCGGAGTGGCCTCAGACCTGGAGAAGACACAGGCTGTAAGAGATTGGCCTCGCCCAAAGGAGAAGAAAGAGTTGCGCAGTTTCCTGGTGCTGTGCAGTTATTACCGACGCTTCATATAGGTGTTCCCCAACATCGCCAATCCTCTCACCCGCCTGAGAGAAGAACACCGACGTTATGTGTGGATGGCATCGCTGTCAATATAGCTGGACCATTTCCGATGTCTGACCGAGGCAACAAGTACCTGATGGTGGTCGTGGACTACTTCACCAAGTGGCCGGAGGTGTATGCCATCCCGAACCAAGAGGCAAGGACAATCACAGACTGCCTCGTGGAGCAAGTGTTCTGCCGATTTGGGGTACCGTTAGAGCTGCACAGTGACCAGGGCACCAATTTTGAGTCCAACCTGATGAAGGAGGCACTAGAAAGACTTGGGGTGTACAAGACCCACACAACACCTCTACATCCCCAGGAGGACAGCATTGTCGAAAGGTACATCAAGACCTTAGAGGAACACTTGAGGAAGGTCGTGGCCAGCCATCAGCGAGACTGGGACATTAAGGCGCCACTGTTCTTGCTGGCCTACCGCTCGTTTACACACGACACAACTGGGATGACGCCAGCCAGCTTAATGTTCGGCCGAGAGCTACGCCTGCCTTGTAACCTGGCTATTGGAAGCCCTCCGGAGGCGAAACAGCCAACGACTGAATATGTGGAGAACCTGGTGGACCACCTCCACGACATGCACGAGTTGGCTCGCCAGAACATCCAGAAGGCGAGCGACCGCATGAAGACCCGATACGACCGGCAGGCCAACAGACAAGGGTTCCAGCAAGGTGACCTGGTCTGGTTGTACCGTCCTACCCGGACCGAGGGACGCTGCCCGAAGCTTCAGCAGCCATGCCAAGGACCGTACCAGTTGGTGAAGAGGATTAACGATGTGGTCTACTGCATCCAGGAGATGCCCCGAGGAAAGATGTTGGTGGTACACCTGGATCTCCTGACCCGCTACGATGGTGCTGTTCGGGAGGACCAGCTTTGCGGAAGGAGCAGTGTCACCCATCGGAAGGCACGACCAACTGAGGGCTGAGTGAGGGCCGGGAAGCATTCGGCCACGCCTACACATTTATCTTGTAACGCTAACGAGGGGTGCTTGGAAAAACATCACTAGCCATCTCTTTTCCCTTACCTGGCGTCTGGAACCTTCGGGGAGATTCACTGAACCGCGAGACTTCCAGAAACCGCAATCTTCCTATAAAAAGGGGGGTGCTTGGAAAAACATCACTAGCCATCTCTTTTCCCTTCCCTGGCGTCTGGAACCTCCGGGGTGATTCACTGAACCGCGAGACTTCCAGAAACCGCAATCTTCCTATAAAAAGGGGCTGCAGTTGGCGAGAGAGTTCAGTTCTTGGCGACCAGCCGGAGGAGCGCCGTCCTAGTGAACGGACTGGAAGACTGTGTACGGGTATCAGAGGAGTTGTACGTAATTGTGAGAGTAGTGTGGACCTGTGACAGACGAACTGGCGAATTGTAATTGTGTGCGCTACGTAATTCTGTGTAATTGGCAAGTGTTCCAACTACAATTCGGCGGAAATAAAGAACATTTTGAGTTTGTGCAATTGGACTTTTAATTTCACGAACCCACAAAGTCACAGTATATATTGACGAATGTCCGGTAGCTCTAAGCTCTATGGACTCTGTGCTAATTTGAGCATCATTTCACCCATTCCATTCATCGTCCGATATGACTTAACCTTGGAGGACGTAAATTATAACAAAAAATATAAATTACTATATTATAACGAAAAATTTCTACCTTTTCTATTTGGTAAAATCATAATAAATGAAGAATAGTAGTTTATTAATAGTTTACTAGTGTATACTGGTACATTATTACGTTTCAAGTGGATATAAAATTAAACCTTTTCGAGAAATACAGGGGTGAAATAAAACATCAGTTTTCTCAATTAGTGCAGAAGTTCCCATCATATCTCTAGAGTCATATGCAGGTACCAAAGGCATGGTACCGGCATGGGAGCAGTAGTTTATATTCATAATAGTTGAGATAAATTGAGCTAAATTAAGAGCTCTTTCCATAATCAACTGAACGTCGTGTTGTGAGTGAATAGCAATGAGCTGTGAAGTCAATTTTAGTATAGTACAAATGGAAATAGCACAGAAAATTTACATGGCTTCAGGAAGCCATAAAGTATCAAATTAATTTGAATCCTTGAACACAGCAATATGGCTGAGTTCTTTTTTACTTTTTTGTCCCCGCCTTTAACTGCAATGGTCATATCGGCAGCCGTTCTCCTTGTTAACTCTTTTTCGGTTGGTTTTCAATCATTACATCACGCACACATTCGCACTTTCATTCGTACTTCCAGACTCTGGGGAAGATGAGGAATTATCTTGGACGGAGATAAAACCCCACCCCACCGCCGGGAATCGAACCCGGGACCCCTAGCACGGCAGGCAGGTGGTCTACCGACTGAGCTACGGGGCCAGCCATCGCTGATATTGTTAAGTGGAATTGTTAAGTGAAATTATTGGCTAATGAGTCTAGAAATTAGGGTAAATTCGTGGACACTTGCCAACATATGTTTGCCAAATTTAACAAAGATGTAAAAACAATATGGATGAATGATCACCCTAGAGAACTTTGAATAAATGAAATAAATAGAGCACCCAGTTTAAAAGAATGCTTTTGCTAAGGTAGCTACAAAATAGAAATGAACATAAGGTGAGGCTAAGTGTGGCTGGTGTATTGTTTTCTAGCCAATAAGGTGAGTGCAATGTTGTACAGTTCAGCACGCATACTTGCTCGCTAGTCCGAACCGTAAGGATAATTTCTTTGCGCGCTCAGAAGATACTAATTACAGTATTATTTTGTTTGTCCCATGTCACAGAGCTATTTTTTCTGAGGCTGTCCAAACTCCATGTTTATAGGATACCTGGTTTCGGAGATATGGAAAGAAAAGAAACACTGTCAGTGAAGAAAAACACACACGTGCTATGCTGCGGGTGTAATTTGTACCTTGCATTCAGTAAAGTGCTGACCTTTTAAGAATGTAGACGTGCTTTTCCAATGGAAATTAATTGTTTTTCACACTGGCCGCCTGTAGGCTAAATTGTGGAAACGTGGAGTCGGACTGAAAAATGTAATGCCATAGCCGGGATTTTAACCACGGATCTTCTGGTCTCCGTCTAGCCGCTCTAACCATTGAGCTACTATGGCCAATGGGCCGACATGACATTAAGTTCTCCAACTGACTCGTATTTTTCCCGGTGAACCACTTAGGAGTTCTCATAAACACATGAGACAACTACCTAAATGACGACTTACAACATGTAAGTACTTTAAGGCCCGGGCCATATAGTTGATCACTATTAGGTCAATTAATGGAAATCAATTTTTTTCACACTGGCCGTGTGTAGGCTAAATTGTGGAATCGTGAATTTTTCAGTCTGACTCTATGTACGTATTCCTGGAGCTCTTGATATCATTGAAGGTAGGTTAGTTAAACCTGCAGAACCCACGGAAGCTGCTACAGCTCAAGAAAAAGAAGCACACAAGAACAAATTAAATAATTATCTTAAGGCTGATAGCAATACTTTGATTGTGTTGACTACTAATACGATAGAAGAAACATTGCAGAATATAATGCGTCCCTTTTTTGTAATTTACGTCCTCCAACGTTAAGTCATATCGGACGGTGAATGAATTGGGTGAAATGATGCTCAAATGAGTCCAGGGTCCATGGAGCTTAGAGTTACCCGACATTCGTCTTGAAGAATAAGGGAAAACCCCGTAAAAACCTTATCCAGGTAAATCACCCAAACCAAGTTTTGAACTCTGGACCTCTTGAACGTGAAGCACACATGCTACCATCTACGCTACCAAGGTGGGCATAATGCGTCTTAATACATCTCGTGAAGTATGCGCAGAATTGCATAAGTTATTTCACGGTGTTTCTGAATAGAAAGTGTATGATCCTTGTTTACGACTTTTTGGGTTTGTGAAACATTCATATGATGATGTTTGAAATTCATATATCAAAGCTGGAAAATCTGTGGAATGATTTGAAGCTAGGAATGGCCAAAGATGTAGAAAATAATCCAGAATTACCCGATTTATTTTTAATTTGCAAGATTTTAGGCACTCTAGAAGAACGAGTATTTTTCATTCAAATCAATTTGGATGCTTATGCCGAAAATTGATAGGACTGTTGACAACTTGACAACTCAACTTTGTGCACATGAGAAAGCCTTGAGTAAGTGAGGAGGTTCTATATCTCAAAAGGCACTTATATGTAACTCATCTAAAGAATTTTCTAAGCAGTCGCAGTGGAAAAAGAAAATTGTTTGTCAATACTGCAAGAAGCCAAATCACACAATCAAGAGATGTCGGAAGTACATTACAGAGGTCGACCACAGAAGACTCAGAAAAGTGATGTGTCTGAAGCTGAAACTCCAAATAATTCAACCACTGTGCGTTCTATTCGCTGAAACGTCTGTGGTTATGTCATCTGAGTATGATATTGGTTGCTGGTTTGTAGGCAATGGTGAAACAAGTCATATGACCAATACGAACTATTTCTTCAAGACATTTGAACAATTTTCTATGACACATAGAGTTACGTCAGCAGATGGTGACACTGTTGAGACTGTTGGCAAGGGCGACATAGAAGTGGAAGCAGTAGTAAATGGAAAGTGGCATAAAATCACTTTTAGTGATGTGTGGTATGTGCCCAAGATTAAAAATAATATTTTTTTCTGTCTTAGCAGCACAAGACAAAAATCCAAAAAGTACATTTTTATCCAGAGGAGAAAGTTATTTTAAAATTGGTGATGTCACTAAACTAATTGGCATTCGTGATCGTTATGGAGGACTATATAAGTTAATGATAAGAAGTGTGAAACCTCCTATTTCTGGTAAAGTAAATGAAATCAGCCGAGAAAACTTACTACAGTTGTATTATGAAAGATTTGGACACCAAAATAAGCAACATGTCAAGATTTTAATCTTCAGGATTTTAGGCGTAAATGTGGGACTGGACTCTGAACTTTGTGAAGGTTGCGTTTATGCCAAAGAGCATCGGCTTCCATTTGGTACCCCGAAGAGAGCCAATGAAGCAGGAGAGCTCATTCATACGAACGTCTGTGGCCCTTTTCAGAAGGCCATGTCTAGTCATTGCTATTTTGTATTATTATAAGATGATTATAGTAAATTTCGTGCTGTTTACCTTGTCAAGGAAAAATCAGAAGTTCCCTGTAAACTAAGACAATTCATAACTGAAACCAATCAAAAACCTCTTAAGTGATAATGGAGGAGAATTCAACAATGAACAGACAATGGAGATTCTGCAGAAGGACGGCATATTTCAACGTTTTACTATGCCATGCATTCCGCAGCAAAATGGGCACAGTGAAAGGGAAAATCGTACTCTCGTTGAAAGTGTAAGGACTATGATGCATGCTCATGAAAACATTCCTCAGTCACTTTGGGCTGAAATGATAGATTCTGCAGCATACATTCTTAATCGAACGGGGAACGTCCATACGAAATAGGATATGAAAAGAAGCCTGGCTTGAAGCATCTACGTATAATAGGATCTAAACTTTATGTCCATGTACCTAAACAATTAAGAGAAAAATGGATCGAAAAGCAGTAAAAGGGATTCTGATTGACTATGACCATGATGCTAGTTATCGAATCTGGTGTGAAGAAAATAATCAGCTAACAAGATTACGTGATGTTATTTTTGAAGAGAAAATTATGCAACACGAAAGCCCAGTAGTTCCTGTGGACCTTGTTTTTCTTACCAGAAGTCTCAAGAGTCGTCAGAAGAAAGTAATCTGGCACTGAACTAATTAGGCCACAGCCGCGTGGGCGTTCAACACAAAAACGTCCTAAGAGATTTCATGACTATGCAATGCAGCTAATGACCTCCATCAACCAGAATCTTATTGTGAAGCTATAAATTCATGTCAACAATATGAACGGAAATCAGCCATGGATCAAGAAATGGCAGCACATCAAGAGAATGGAACTTGGACTTTTGTATATTTACTTCCTGGAAGAAGAGCAATTCCTTGTAAATTGGTTTACAAGCTGAAGACAAATTCTGATGGATCAGTTGTGAGATTCAATGAAAGACAGATTATCAAGGGTTTTCCCAACAGAAAGGAATTGATTATGAACAAACTTTCAGCCCTTTGGCGAATATGGCGGCAGTTTAAAACGAACTCAAGGGCGTACATACGAAACCACTAATAATTTTAAATGTATATAGATCAATTTTATTGTGCAATGGGATAGAGTATATATAGCATTTTACGGACAAGCTTCAATATGTTCGCTGCAATAATGGCAGGGATGGAAACATTATAAGGGTGAGCAAATGTTTTAGAAATTATTGTAATTTCATTTTGGTAACTTAAGGATATTTTAGTCTAGTTTCTAACATTGCAAAGTTGCAAACTGTAAATCCCGTTGCTATAAAAATGTGTTAAAAGGGGGTACACATATATAAATATTGTTTGCCTACAAAGTGGTTGATCTTTTCAGTAATAAAACATTAAAATTAAATTTATATTTAGTTCTCTGCAAACCAATTTATACAAGCTATTCATTAGGCAATTTAATTTTGCCAGTTGAACATATAATTATGCAGGTATAGAGCGCACTTTTAGTTTGATATCTGAAGTAGTTCAGAATTTAGATGCACACAGGTCAGCTTGGAGAACAACTAGCTAATACTGAGTGTGCAGCAAAGGGTTAACGCAACCTTTCCTATTTAGTGCAGATACAGTCCGACAAAATGAAGGGTTTGTGGCTATCGGTGTCTCGGATAATCTAGTAGTCTATAACTTGAAGACGGACATTAGCGTCCCACAGCTCCTGGAAGTGGTAAGAGTGGTTCTGGGGGATTGTACTACTCTCGGTCTTTACACGACAGGCCAGAAGTTTACGATGATGGAGTGAGAATCACAGTTCGTCCCCCGATCTTCCAAATATCTTCTCTAAGGCGATTAAAATATATCGACTCTCACACCCTCAACGCTCAACACCAGATGCGAATTTTGCATTTTTCCATTTCCGCAGCACATAATCTGATTTTACTAGCACAATCGTATAACATCCGAAAGCCCGCTAAGGACAGGCCACCTACTCCCCATATCATATATTTACCTCGACGGATTGATGGGTGTAATAGACATTCGTTGCTGTTGCACGTTGGGTAGAAATATTGTGACTTTGTGGGTTCGTGAAATAATAAAACGAGGTTACAAAACTCAAAAACTACACTTTATTCTCATCGAAATACACTGTTCACCATTACAAATTTTCTAGAACCTCAAAACTGTTTATTTTCCCAACTCTACATTCAACTGTCTCTCATTTCCGGTAACGATCGGCCATCATTTTTATTGGCTTCGCGAGTCTACCACCAGGGTGACACTATTTACCTATTTGTGATACAGATACTTGCAAAATGCCGGTGTGATCATTCAGAATATTGTCATCAGAGAAATGGTTCTTTCCAACCGTTCCATTTTTGCGACTATTCAGGTAAGACAGCACAATGCAACACCTTCCGGAAGCATTCTTGCAGCAATATCTTAAGGATGTCCCTCCCCTGGTGGATACACGGCAGACGCGGTGCCTAGGCCCCTCTGGTGGTCGGTTGCGTGTTCGCTGTTCTTGGCTGAGAAACGCGCGTCTCGCTATATCAACATGATCGCACAAGGAAGGCTTATTTTACTGTAAGGCGTACTGAAGTGCATTTACGGCCTCATTTTCAATGAATTAACAGAACGGCTTGGGTGGCATAACGTGGTTACCCTAACACGTCTACATCAGTCGAACAACTGTGGAATTACCTGGTGTGGTTCAAACGTTCGGGTAACACGTCGAAACCTCCTTCGTTTACCGTCCAACCAGACCTGCAAGAGAAATATTTACACCACACCGCTCCTGATGCAACAATAATGTGCTCGCGGCGCAGGAGGCGCTCCGGCATTCACGGCAACGTCTGATTTGTCAACAGTTAGAGAGACCACATTAATGGAAACCTCAAATCTCTTTCAGAATCTTGGTATCATTTGCTAACCCGAACTTATGCACATATTTTACTTACGGATAGGCCACAACCGTACATAAGAGTTATTATCATCTTCCGTATTTTGTAGCCGGGGTGTACGGACGGAAACCCAGGCACTATGGACCCATTGTATGTTACCGACGCTCAGGAAACTATTTCGAAAGATCCTCAAAGACCGTCTGAGCTTGCAGTTAGAACTCTCATTTTTGGCGCAATACACAATTTGGCTTCCGCAAGGGTATGGGACTTCTTTCCCAAATGTACGTGTTAATGACGGTTATTCACATTGCTTTCCTATGTAATCGACATGTACTATATCTAGATCCCTTATTGACATACGATTACGTCCTTTTATCTTTCTGCTCACAGAGCGACTACTGTGCGCAGATTCTTTGAATCTTGTAGCGACTTCATATACTGACCACCAGTGTACGCTGGATATCTATATTGCTTAATCCTTTGGTACGAAATTTATTGAGGAGCTTTATACAGGGATCGGACCTCAATCCTCTTTGCATTCATTATACTTTTGGGATATAGTTTCTTCGGTAACGGACTTGGTTGGAGTTTCATAACACGCAGATAACATCATCATATACATTTCAGCTTTGCTGGGGTCACAGATGGCCTTTTGAACACGACTGTCACCGATCGTCAATTATCGTAATGGTATTTGCATCAAGGTCAATTTGCACTAGACCAGATGTTTACTTTTTCAGAAATCACCGTGACCGTCGGCTTTCGCTATGCTGATTCAGAACCATGAGAATCGGACGGTAAAAATGTCATATCCCTCGGTATCCATCTGCAATCGAATCTTCATTTCACGATTCATTGCCGATCGTTACTTTCGACCCTGGCGGAACTAAATCGTTCTTTCGCGCAGTGGCCGCACGCCGTTGATACACAAACCCACTGGTTTTTCTCCACTTACTCCCTCCATTGACCACTGCCTGTCCAGAATATGGTCTCTTGCTGGCGCCTGGAATTATTTTTGGTGTAGAATGGGATTTAGAATAACTATTTTATCAGCTTTTCAACTTATTTTCTGCACAACTGGATGACGGTCGAAACGGTTATCCTGTCGCTACTTTCCGACCCCTGACAAAGATCATCATTTATGGAAACTAGGATACTGTTTCATTGCTGATTTCTTATGCATACTCAAAAAATATACTTCTACCAAAACTGACACGCTTATATGAATTACTGGTCAGGGCGAAAGGACTGGATGCCCATCTACCACTACTTCGGCCTCGATGCTGCCATTCTTTCTATGTTGCACGCATCTGCATCGTACTTGGTTGGCATATTTATTGAATATTCCGCCAGTTAATCTAATATCTAATGTATGCGTAGACGTCCAATCACTTAAGATCCTACACATCAGTTATCAGCAGGCTTAGCGGAAATTTATTTTTCCATCTCTCTTCCCATCTTCGTCACAACCACCAATGATCATATTTATTGATGCTTGCAAAATACCGGTAGATACGAGTGCAAGGATCTGTATCTGGTCATCTCGCTAAAAACATACTGGCATCTCTGTCATGTAACATGTAATTATGCTTCAGAAACCATCGCCTTATGTTGTGGCTCAAAACTTGTGCAGAGGCAACATATAAACTGTTTTTGTATCTATATCAGTTGCGCGCAAGGCTGCAGTTACGTTTTGGTGGCGTCAGTGCGTAGTATAGTCTCCCGCCACACCAGCCCCCAGGGAGTAGAGTAGGTTGGGTTTCAAAATAATCGTGAAAGTTCAACCGATGTCCTTGCAGAGGCTAGAGTTGTGTGTTTGGCAAGCGCCTCAGAGTAGTGGTTGTGTTATGCGTTTGCGCTCGAGTCAGTCGCTCCCCCTGCAAGGAGGTGGCAAGTTCTACTCGATCAATGCTGACACGAACTGACCTATTGTGGATCTACGAGGTGATGATCTTGTCGTCTCCTTGCAAGATGCGGTGAGTTCAGTGTTGGAGGGAAATCCGTACGGTATCATTACGCAAGAAGACATGGCTGTAACTAGCCAAGTCCTTGAATATGAGGGACGATTGTTGACCGTAGTGTAGTGATTGTATCGGTCGCAGTAGTTCTATCTGCTGGCGGAGCTTAACCACGGAATCGGAACTATCTTCAAAGTTTTTGTTGTTCGTGGCACACAGTAGCTCTCTAGGAAGGCCAATGGATTCCACGTGCACCAGCTCTACTGATTATGTGCTTAGATGTTCTTTGAAGGCACCGCGTATGCCCAATAGGACAATTGGAAGTGCCTGGATCCAGTACATGCGGGGACGGCACATAATGGCTGCCTTGAGTTGCCGATAGAACGTTCCACCATCTCATTAGAACATGAATTATAACTAGTGCTGTGAGACCTGGAGTTTCCAGTTACGATTCCTAGGTTTTTGAAGAGCCGTGATTGGAATTGGCGATGGAGGCTGGCAATCCAAAGCGGGAGATGCAACAGGTAACTAAAGCTTCTGTGGCGTCTTCAGTTTTGATGAGCTGTAATGACCAAAGCTCTGGCCGGCGAGAGTAGCTGACTACAAAAATTAGGCAGCACCGGAACGCTCCTACAGGAAGAAGAGATCCGATGATGTCACGATGTATGTGCTGGAACATAGCAGTCGGTGTGGCAAAGCTGTTTACTGTGGCTGAGACGTGACGGCTGATCTTACTCCCCTGGCATTCCTGGCAAGTCCGTGCCAACGTGCGGCAATCTTTCTGAACATTGGGCTATATGGTGTTATCTGATATCTTTCGAGCGGTAGCCCTGAAAACACGATGGTGCAGTGCATGGTACGAGTCAAAACTTATCCTCGATATGGTTGCGTCATGAAGGTCCTTGGTAGTGATACCGTTCTGTCTCAGAATAGTTGGATATTAGTTCCTGAAACCTAGATATTCTCTAGATGAAGTGTTGAATCGCTGTTTTAGATCTGATGCACCTCTGCGTCCTTGTTTTGTGAACACACGAGTGTGGAGAAATCCGAAATTTTGGTTTAAAATTGGTTTTACTCGTGAGAACACGTCAGTGACCACATTGGAAGCACCTCTATGTGTTTGATGTCTGTATTGAACTGTGCAATAAGTAAGAGCTACTGTAGCTGCACAGGAGGAAGTTTCCCGACGCTGCTGGAACGCATTTGTTAGAGGCTTGTGGTCGTGTAGTCAGTGCAGTGATTAGGTTCTAGAATGCTTTAGAAGTGCTGCACAGCTTTATACTCCACGAATAGCTCACTACAGTAGCCAAACTAGTATACTCGTCAGTGAAGGGTCCTAGAGGTGCTGCAGAATCTGAATGCGCCGAAAGCGTGGCTCCGCTTATTACGGCTTTGCAGGAGTTAAAACTGCTTTATATTCCAGAGTGCACTGTACAGTACTTTAATATTGGAGATGGGTGCATGAAGTGAGGTTTATTGTTCGGAAGACGATGGCAAGAACCGATGATAAAAGTTGATCATTCCCATGAATCGTCTGAGGTCCCGTACACTCTTTTGTAGGGGGAAGTTCTGCAGTGGAATGGACATGTACCTTTGTCTGAAACCTCATACTCTAGCAAGTTAACTCTTGCAGCCACTAGAACGTTTTAGAATGTTGATTAATGTATGTCATAATAAGAGAGCCGGCGAAAAAGAATTCTCAGGTGACGTTTGTGCCTTTCAGTTTAGAGGACACCAAAATGTCGTCAACATACGGCAAAGTAAAGTCAAGGCCGCCAGTACTTCATCTATGAAACTTTGCAAGGTCTGTCCAGCGTTATGCAATACAAAGGACACAAATGGAAACTCGAAGAGCCCGAACGGTATAATGATGGCAGTTTTGCATGTCACTGGAATTGACAGGAACTTGCGTATAGGCTTTCACGAGATCTACGACGGAAAGGATTGAGCATCCACGGAGCTGGTGACTGAAGTCCCGGATATGACGCGGGGGATACCTGTCTATTATTGTCCGGGAGTTGAGTGCACCATAGTCTCAGCAGGGGCACCATCTTTCGTTCTTGTTTGGTACTAGATGGATCGACGAGTTCCATGATCCCTCTCAGCGTCGGCCACGCTGTGGCTCAGTGGTTAGACCGCTTGACTCTCACCAAGGCGGCCCAGGTTCGAACCCAGGCGACCGAAAAGTGATATTTGTGGTGGACAACACGGCGCTGGGGCGGGTTTTCTGCGGCACCTCCGATTTCCCTCGCCATCTCATTCCGCCGGTGCTCCATATTCATCTCATGTACCATCAGTGTCACCACCTGCGGTGCCGTATGTAGTAGAAGCGGGCGTTAAACACTACACATTTAATTTTCATTTCCTCTCAGCGTCGAACTGAGCCATCTTTGAGCATGGAATCGAATTCGCTCTTCGCAGTGTGGAGGCGATGTGGTGCAAGGTGACGTGGTCTGCATGAGAGTGATGATCTTGGTGTGATCCGGATGAAATGCACTGTGTTGTGGCATACCTCCTTAGGTGTTCCGGCCGGTCGGTTTTTTATAGGAAACTCTCTAATGATGTTGTTTAAGAGGACAGGACACTTGTGGATTTGAAACTACGTTGTGTCCCGAATGCGAGGTGAGCAGTTATGCTTAGGCATGTGGCACTGTCGAAGAAGCACTTGGTGCGATAGTTAAGAAGAAGATGATAATAGGAGAGGAAGTCGGACCCGATAATCGAATTAGCGACGTAGGCGATGACAAGTTTCCAAGGGAAATCTCGTCGGATAACAATGTTTAAATTAAACTCAACATACAATATGTGCGAATGTTGGAGCTGTTGGCTGCGACGAGTTTGTAGTCCATTTGCTGGAGAACACCTCTTAGCATGTGTTGAGGGAAACAGCACGCGTGGGACTTGGTGTCTACAAGAAATTTGCATTTCGTGCTATAGTCTGTCACAAAGATGCGGCTCCATTTTTGGACAAGCGTTCATCGCCATTAGAGTTTGCCGTTTGAGTTTGACGGAAAGTTGCACGTAGGGATACATTTCTGGGTTCTCTCGTATAAGCGTGGATGATACCAATACGCTTTAGCGTTGGCATTAGTAGTAAGTTACTTCGGCCTTTTTTGGAAGTGTTGTTTTTGGCATCGTGAACGTGATCGCGACGAAGCGATGATTGTACAGCGGTCATCGTTTGTGTGAGTTGATCTAAACGTTTGGACAGCACGCTTATTTCACTATCTAAGACGACTAAAACCCATTTATAAACATTAAATATAAATTTCATCCAAAAACAATTTGTAACAAGTTAGGCATCAACAAGTTAACAATATAAGGAAGTTAAATAATATAAACAAGATAAACATGAAGAAAGTATAAACAAGGCCTTGTATCAATAAATGCGCATTAACTTAATTCGGTACTGGCCAGAAAACACAAGAACACCAACACAGAACTTTCATGATTACTAAAAACACCGCAAGCACACAACAAACACCTCACAAATACCCCAAACACACGAGAAACACACCATACACAACGGCATTCACCGCACTCACACAGCAGACACACGACCAAGGTCTAGACCTTCGCTCACGCGTGGATGTCACAGAAACACACGCGCCACAGCCAGAAGTAAATGCCGAAGTGCCGTAGAAGTATACAGCCCAGCAAACACAAGATACTCTTCCACTCCAAACAAAACAAGACTCCCACCAAAACAATAACAGAATATCACAACACCAAAGGGAACACAAACAAAAGGAACACAAACAGACACAGGCAAAGTATCAGACTACAGAAAGGGTTTCAATTGAGAGATGTGAGATCTCTTTGCTTGGCCCGTTCGGAGGTGCTTTAAACGCACCGAAACATTATTAAAAATACTCATGATCTCGTACGGCCCTGTATACCTAGGGGCCAACTTCGCAGCATAAGCATTACGTTTAGAAGACTGAGTAAACAGCTAACAATGTACTTTCTGGCCAACGGTATATGGGGACGACCGTTTATCATCACCATACCGCTTCTTTACCTGGGCATGTGACGTCCTCAAATTCCGAAAGGTGGATTTCCATACTCTGCCTATTTCCTCGCGAGTAACTTTGTGGGGAAGCAAATCATCCAGGCGCCAAGGATTAGCTAGGGGACAGTTAGGTGTATATGCTAACATAAGCTGATAAGGAGTAATACCATGTGATTCGTGTCGGGCCGAATTAAAAGCCAATTGCAACCGAGCAAAAGTCATATCCCATTTAGTATGGCTATCAGGATGAAAGGCTATTAACGCTGATTTAAGGTTCCTATTGAATCTTTCAGCGTAGGAAGGCTGGGGGTAATAAGAGGTGGTAGTTATGAGTTTAGTTTCCCAACGAAAATAAAATTTCCTAAATGCGAAAAAGGTAAACTAAGCACCGTTATCCGTTACCAGATAACGGTGGGCGCCAAAGGCAGCAAATAGTGAAGAAAGAACCTTAACTACCACCGCGTATTCGCCTTTAGTAAGGCTGTCATCCATACAAATTTATTGAACGAATCTACCATGACGAACGCATACGTATTCCCCTGGGCAGAACGAGGAAAGGGGCTGACAAAATCCAAAAAGAATTTCTCAAGCGGTCTGCTTGCCACCTCCGATACTAAACCCTTCCATGTTTTACATTGCTCCAGTTTCGCCATTTGACAAAGCTGGCACTTTCTAACTCGCGAAGCTACTTCTTTATTCATATTCGGCCACACAAAATATTCCCGAATCTTGTTTTTGGTTTTAGTTATTTCCAAATGCCCGCTTACAGGGGATGAGTGTAAATATTCAAACACCATAGGGATTAAGGCACGCGGCAGAACAACCTTGGTCTTACCGTCAAAGGTAGCCTGGCGCATCAGAACACCCTCCTTCAAACTATAAGGTGAAATAAGCTCCCCAGCCTCGAGCCGATCGATAAGGCCCTGCAGATCCGGATCTTTTCTTTGATGTGTGGACAAACCTTCGAACAGTTCCGAAAATTCACAGATTGCTAAAATATTCTCATTACCAGGCTTATGCTCCCTTGGCTCTTCGAACACTCGAGTCAAAGCATCAGCCACACAATTTTCTGAACTACGTATTGGTACAAACGTAAAGACAGATATACGCAACCAACGCGCCAACCTGCCTGTAGATCGCGGTGTACCCAATGACCACGTAAGCGCCTGGTTATTGTACTCGAGGGTAAACTCAACATGCTCCAGATATTCGCGGTACTTTACCAAACCAAATACCACAGCCAAAGTTTCAAGTTTGTAAACAGAATACTTCCGTTCGGCAGGGGTAAGGGTACGCGAACTATACCCAATAGCACTTCGCCCCATGGGAAAATCCTGGAGTAAAACGGCAGCCACCGACCCCCTATTGCACCGGTCTGCAGGACAAGCTTAAGTGAAAAATCCAGGAAAACCAAAACCGGGGGATTCATAATTGCCTGTTTAAGGTCTTCAAAGGACTGCTGCTGTTGCTCGCCCCAACTAAACGGAATCCCTTGCCGTCGAAGACGGTTCAACGGTTCTGCGCGTGCCGCAAAATCCGGAATGAACTTACTGAAAAAGTTTACCATACCCACATACTTAGCCAATGCCCTGACGGTTTTGGGACCATGAAAATTACGTATTACGTTAGTACTCTCCGGATCGTTTGTTATCCTAGCAGGAGATACCATATAGGCTAAAAAGGAAATCTGCCCCGTTGCAAACTTACAATTCTCTTTGCGGAAGGTAAGACCCGCACTTTCGAGCCGGTCAAAAACCTCCGCCAATTGTTGGCAATGGGTCTCAAAGTCGGGGGAGTAGACAACTACATCATCTAAATAGTGATACACGTGTTTATATTTAATATCCGAAAATATTTGGTCTAGTAACCGCGACAGCACCTGTGCTGCTGTCGCAATTCCAAAGGGAACCCTTTGAGATTCATATAGTCTCCACGGAACGGCGAATGCAGTTAACGGATTAGACGATTCAGATAAAGGGATCTGGCAGTAGGCAATATTTAGGTCCAAACTCGTAAATACTTTGGCACCCGCGAAATAATGCGCCGCAGAATTTAGATGCGACATGGGTTGTGCCTCAATTTTTATCTTTTTATATAAATGCCGATAGTCCACCATTACCCTGAAATCGTCCTCGCCCTTAGGGACCAAAAATACCGGACTACTATAACTAGACGTGGACGGCCTGATCACCCCCTTTCGCAACATATAATCGATCTTTTTACGAAGATTCGCCATTTTAGGAGGGCTAACACGATAGGGTGGTAACTTCACAGGGGTGTCATCTGTTAATTGGATGTCATACTCCACCGAATTCGTTATTTCTAAACGGTTGGCGAATAACGGCCCATGGTTTGCACTTAGTTGGTCTAGCAAACTGCTGTGCTCTTCTGTGAAATGGGAGAAAACCTTACATACGTTGCAAACCTGAGGGTGGGACCCTCCGCTTTCGTCTACAGGTTCCTTATTAAGTAAATGGTCGCTAATAAATGGGATTCGGACAGAAGGAGCAAACGCCAAGGAAATCTGCCCATCCCGAAATTCAATCTGAGGCCGATTCTAAACATAAAGTCCGAGCCCAATATCAGTCGAAATTGCAAGTTCGTGAGAAGATAAAAATAGTGTTTCCACGTAAAACGCAGAAAACGCGTGATTAACTGAACCTTAACATTCACCTGAAATTTGTGGCCATTTGCCAACACGCACCCGACTCTACACTGCCACGGTTTACCGGAGAATTTAGTAAGGTAGCGATAATGAAACCCCTAGTGGACCAAGGAGCAGGAGCTTCCCGAGTCCAAGAGAGCAGTTTACTGTCGCTTTCCTAGTCACCTGAACTGGCGGTTTCAAATTGAAGGGTTGGCGACTATCCGACAGATACTCTGACAACAGGCAGAAATTCCGCTGGAGGGTCGTTGTCAATCCTGATGCTTTTGCATGTGGTGAAGCCCCCCACGCCCCCTCACTACCGTGCACTGTCTAACTAAATTCTCACGCGAACCACACTTAAAACACGGTCCTAGCGAGGGAACATTATCCTTTGCTGGATTTGCTCGGTTAGTCTGCCGCGGCTCAAATCGAACACCACGTAGAGGCACTTACAAGGGCTCGTATTTTCGTGCAGCATCGGACACCTCATACTCTGCCAAACTCGGTAAAAGGCCCTCCAAGTCTTGAAACATAGTGAGACGAGATCTGATTAACAAAACAGACCGTACTTCCGGCTTCAACCCCGTAATCATAATATCACAGATTTGCCCATCACTATCCGGCAATCGCAGCACACGCGCATACAGCTTAACCACGCTCATATATTCGGAAAAGGACTCCCCCAACCCCTGGGTTAATGCAGGTAACACCGGACGAGGTATGAAACATTACGACACATTTTCATGCAACTCCGTCACTGGATCTACACTATGCGTAACACGCCCAATTATAACGGGCACCGCTTCTCCCCCTTTTGACATAACTACCTCAAGCAGTTGTAGAGCGGGATCCTGGGATAACTAAGCACAATCCTTGCATCTTAACAAGAACTTAAGGAATTCAAGAGCTTTAGAAACATCACAAACCCTAAAGCTTTGGTATGAATCGACCAACTGTTGTAATAGACGAAGTAAGTTTAACAGCTTGAAAGCCGAGACCTGAGCTGTCCCAGGTTGTGTGACCACGCCCGACACGGCCCGTTCCCCATGGGGTGCAAGCACTTTCAAATATCTCATAAACTGCACCCTCAGCTCGGCCAACCTAACCTCGAACATAACCTTAGGGCAACATTTCTGGAAGTATTCAATCCGTTGCACATAATTCGAAATCCCGGCAGTCAAACGCCTCACCTGGGCCTAAGAAAATCCCGAAACCATACTCGAATCAGAAAACAAATAATCAAATTCCCATCGCGCGGCCTTACATAATCACGGCGATTCAATTACCAACAAATGTGTATCCGTAAATGTTACAAAGTCATTTTCTTTCGCACTACGAAGAGCATCTAGCAGGGCAGGAACATTTGCTGACGATAAGTCGCCGCACCCACGATTTCTCAACTCAAATAGACTTTCATCTTTTCGCAAAGCTGAAAGGCTCTCGACATGGTTATACGAAATGCCAAATTTGACCACCCCATTTGACGATAGGAAAACCACGCTCTCCTACTATTGGACTGCACCGGGGCTAAGGTAGAATTATAAATAGGGGTAGGGACTTAAGTTGTTAGGGCCAATTTGTGATCAAGGTTTAGCCCCAACTTAAAAAGTTAATTAAACAGATCGTCTGAATAACACACCTTTAATGGCAAAGGGAAGTTACAACAACAACAACAACAACAATAATAATAATAATAATAATAATAATAATAATAATAATAATAATAATAATAATAATAATAATAATAATAATAATAATAATAATAATAATAATAATAATAATAATAATAATAATAATAATAATAATAATAATAATTAATAATAATAATAATAATAATAATAATAATAATAATAATAATAATAATAATAATAATAATAATAATAATAATATTAATAATAATAATAATAATAATAATAATAATAATATAATAATAATAATAATAATAATAATAATAATAATAATAATAATAATAATAATAATAATAATAATAATAATAATAATAATAATAATAATAATAATAATAATAATAATAATAATAATAATAATAATAATAATAATAATAATAATAATAATAATAATAATAATAATAATAATAATAATAATAATAATAATAATAATAATAATAATAATAATAATAATAATAATAATATAATAATAATAATAATA